>JAVFBZ010162365.1:53054-65044 GCA_032466195.1 Katharina tunicata
CATAAAGTTCTGCATTCGAGACTTTAATAGTTACGTCATTTTATTCAAATAAAACTGGTTTAGAAAATATTTTTTTATTACAAAAATATCAAAGTTTATCAGTGTATTGTTAATAATTTTGAAAGATTGCTAAACCTGTTCTGTCATTATAAGGTCGCGGTCACACATATACTACGAAATAATGAAATACTAGTTTTCACGACATTGGAAATTTGTGATGTGATAGTTGTCCGCGTCTTTGGTTGCAGTTTTCTTCAAAATCACGCTTCCATACAAAGAAAGAAAAGCCCGTTTTTATTTATATTCGGGATACTAAACTTATATACGTAAAGACTTGGTTGAGGGAAATGGCAAAGTACAGTTAAGAGAGAGTGACACGGTGTGGGCGATTTGCGAAACAAGTGTTTGTCTTTCCCAAAGTCAGTTTCAATTTATCGTCTATTTTCGCTCATGACGTGTGTCCAAGTGTGTGCGTTGTATGTGGTGGTACAATCGGTTTCCTAGGGGAGAAATCCCTTTTGCAAATGCTTTCAGAAATGTTTTTCGCTTGTAGGTGCGTGCAGACTTTCCGGACAATAGGCCCTTCAACAGCTAATTTTATTTGTTGACACTTACTCAAGTATTTCCGTGAGAGAACGGTCAATAAAGCATTTATTAATCTCAACACCTATTCAACTCTTCATCTGATGTACCACTGCACCATGCACTATGGGGTGGGGGGAGTAGAGAGGGTAGGCCTAATATATGTGCATGGGTATGTTCTCATGTAAGAAGAGGTAGGGTAATTGATTACTAACAAGTCAAGTAAAGTCCAAACAAATACTAGACATATTATTTTAGAAAGTTCCTGCGAAAATAGTTTCTTTCTCTTAATGTCCAACGTAACTGTCTTCGAAACAAATCTAGCAGACATGTCTTGATTCCGCCCTAAAACCCCAAAGTACCAACTTTAGAAAGAAGTGACAAATGAGAGATGTATGGTTCACGTGTCAGACCGAGGCTTGTAGACTGAATATCTATAGGAAGGCGCTTGGCCCTGTGACATGGTGGCTATAATTTTACCCGGCCGATCGGATGAGATTCGCTGGATTAACACTCTCAGTTGAGAACCTCTACTCTCAGTCAAAGAGAGGGCAACTCTTTCCTGGGCAGAGGAGAAAAGTCACGGAAAACACTTGGCGGATAAACAAATGAGAGTGAAAAGTAAAGGGCGCCACGCCTTAGCTGATTACCTTCCTAATAATACTGGTGGAGAAGGTGCACGAGTCGGCTAACAACCCACACCTTTGAACCAAAATCCGCAAATCTTTAAGCAAATGTCACCTCTAACGAAAGCTATTAGCACCTGAGCGTCTAATGTTTGGCGCTTCAATGATACCGCTCTCTAGTCAAGGGACACACACACGTTATTTAGTACAACATGGCAAAAAAACACAGAAAACACCAGGCAAGTCACTTACAAACGCTTACCATGACTTGGACATTACAGCTTCTATGTAATGTGTTGGTCTATCGGAACGGTTGCTTCCATTACCCCTGCTTAAGGGACCAATTGATTCGCGATCCACTAGCTTTTTGTTCTCCCTACCAATGTATATACAGATCAAACATACACAATTAAAAAACAAAACGAAACGAAAGACAACGCATCTTGTTCAACTGGATATGTTATAAACAAATACTCAAGTTCTTGTCATTCCCTGCTGAAGGCGTTTAACGTCGCAACGTTGGTATTAAATGTTTATTACATATCCAGTTGAACAGATGCATTGTCTTTCGTTTCGTTTGGTATAACTGGATATCTAATAATATCACGGGCAGTATGTTTCCAGATTATACTCATACTGTCATACTTCTTTCCAACTGTAATAACACTAAAGTGACTACACATTTTATGGATGTGTTAAAAGTCGCTGTCTACTGTTTGAATACAGCGCCGCCATATAAGTGAAATACCGTTGGGCATGAATTAAAACACCAATCAATCAATCAATCTAATAATATATATTTCCTCAAACAACAAAAAACAGTTTTCCACAAATATCATCTTACACACGAGCGTCTTTTTCCATGATTTCCCAAGGTCTTTTAAATCGAATACCTGATGTATTTTCTTGCCAACTCCAAATAGGTTAATAAATCGATTCGTCGTGGACCTATACACAGTATTCCATTACTCAAACCTGTCTCAGTAGAGCCTTGGCCAATTAAACATGTCTCAGTTGTTTATTGGCTTATCTTATATATATTAAAGGTAGAGAAAGAAAAATGCACACACCAAGATTTCTACGTTGTTTTGTTTTTTTGTTGCACATATTTAAAAGTTAGTGTTGAAGCGTCAAAGTTCTATGTCATTGTGAACTCTACTAATTCAATACCATTTGTTTTTTTCCAGATTCGTCTGCCGTGGTTAAAATTGGTGGTTGTTTTTCGCAGAAGGGTGTGGTATTAACGCAGGAGGAAGGTTGGAAGACAATGTCTGCTTTAGAAGTCGGCGATAGGGTATTGAGTGTGAACAGTGAGGGGAGGCAGGAATTTAGTCCAGTGCTCGCTTTCCTCGATAAGGACTCCAGCTCAAAAGCCTGGTTCTATTCTCTGTACTTAGAGGGTGAGAGGAAAATAACGCTCACAGGAAAACATCTCATCTTTATACAGAGCCAAAATACTAGTGCACAAATGGAGAGAGACAATTTCCGTGCTGTATTCGCGGAAAGCGTGAAGGAGGGAGATTTTGTTTACGCCACAGGGAGTGAGGGTGATAACAGTCAGTTCTTAGCATCTCGCGTGCTGCGGATTGTAGAAGAGACAGAACGTGGGGTGTATGCCCCTCTAACCGCCACGGGAACTATTGTGGTGGACGGCGTGGCCGCGTCTTGCTATGCATACACAGAAGACGTTGATTTAGCGCATTTCGGATTTGCACCCATGCGCCTTGTTCACAGAATTGTAAGTTATCTACCCTTTGAATTATGGACGCAAAATTCTGATGCGGAAGGTTTTCATTGGTACTCCAATTTATTGTATAAACTGGGAAAGGTTGTGTTAAAGGATGGTGTTTTACATTCGCCCTATTCACCATGACAAGCAACCAAGAACGCGTCATAATATCCCTCGTACCCTTCGAAGTCAAGCTAGTTGGTCGATTGGGTTATAATTCGCACACATCTTAACGTTTCAGGGACATAATAAGTGTTGAATATAGGTGTGTGTTCATGCAGTGTTCAAATGAGGGACCGGACAGACCTTGGTCTCTGAGCGCCCCAACACAACTACTATTAACGTATTTATTATGGCTGTTGGATTGATTAGAGAAATTGACTTTTTCTCTATCTGCCGCGGAGAAACAGAAAGTCCTTCAAGTCAGGACTGACATATCTTCTGAGTGCTATCAAATTAAACCAATATGCAAATTCCTGCTGGTAGACATTGCGACACGCCATGACGTTCTCGTCAGAACTTTGGCTAAGTCACGTGACAGTCATTTGTAGAGTTAACATTCCAGCTGAGAGTGGACATGCCCTTTGCAGAACTAGACATATATGACGTGTAATTATATGCACGATGGCGTGCAAGGGCGTCCAATCAGATTTGTGTTTATTCATGACGTAATGACCACACCCACGACTGTGTTATTATTATAATGTATTTATTCTAATGTGGCTAGCCCATTTTATGATCTGTAAATTTAGCTGTATGTATTTTTCTATATGTAATTATATTTGAAGTTATCTAAATGCAAAGCGATCGCAATTATGTGTCGATCTGTATGTATGCAACAGCCAAGTTAAGTCTAAAGAATTATAATGTATTGATGAATATATATATATATATCATATGTAATAGTTTTAAAACTCAGTTCCCTTCTGCTTTTACCGAAAAAGCGCTACCCTTTGGTGGAAATGGACTTTCGTGTATCTCTGTAATGTCTTGCTCGCAGCAGTGGGGTCGATTTTGGTTATTTAGTCTATTCTCCATCTGTTAAACCAGCATCAAAATATCGATTAAAATAACTCATTTTCATATTCGCCACATTTATACTCGTCACCAGTCATCGCCTGTCTATAATTATATGCATTTTCATCAAAACCCAAAGGCTTTGTCTTTAAGAAAACTTAACCAAACTGAGCATAAGATCGTTTTGTTAGCGCGAATATTCCACGACACATGAACACAAACACGTGTGAAGGATAAATCAACAATAATTTATCAAGCTTGATTTTTTGTTTAAAATTAAATTACGCACGAGACATTTCTACCAGTTTAAGCGATACATCGTGAACGGTCGACCGGAACATCTTTGTTGGTTTCTTCCAATGATAAAATTTATAGAGAGTTTGCTTTATTTAAAACTGAAGAAATAGCTCGTTCAATTCTCACCCATTCTATATCTTCTCTACGAATGAGGAAGTGTCTAGGCTGGAAGGCGTTATGTAAATTCGGCCGCTGATTGGTTATTCAAACAATTTGATGAATGCATTGGGCATTTCAACACTGTCATCTTTCGTTTAAATTTTCTTTGTCGCAAACCTGTCTGTTCATTCATAAATGTTCCTCAAAACATGTCATTCAAACAGTTGCCTTTCACAACTTTGTATTCTAATCCTTTGCAAAAAAAGGTGTATATATTTATTTATGCTTGAGATTTTGTCCAAGTTTACAGGAACTCTATATGACATCACAAAGACGGTTTTTGAGATGGATTTTCAACTTCTGGATATATTGGTAAGCGACGTTTCCATCTAGATACTAAGATCGTTTTCAAGCAAACGTCGCTTACCAATATATCCAGAAGTTGAAAATCCATCTCAGTCGTCATGTCTTTGTAATTTACCCAGCTTCTAAATGCCACTCAAACAAGATATTCGCCGTCTATATGACATCATTTTAAATATTCAAGCTTTTAGTCTTTCCTTGGTCTTTCGCCGCATCTCAATTTAACAATAGTTTTTGTTAGTAAAAGTTGATAATAGGAATAGACCAAGATAAAGAAGCGATAGTTTCTATAGAGAAACCTTTAACGTCTTCAAATTGATTTAGTCTAAGTGTTGACAAATTTTAGACGCGTAAAGCACGACAAGACGTAGAAAATAGGGACGGACTGATTTTTCACTTGACTCCAAGTTACTTAATTTTACGCATTTTTTAAGCAACTGATTTATTCATGTATAATTTTCTGATTTCTTATATCTTGATTTAGAGTTATTTTTTAAATCAGGAAAACGTCTATTCTTTGTTTCTTCTTGGTCCTTTATAAAGAGTTCGCCCAAATAATAACACTGAATACAGAGTCTGGAGGGACCAAGAAAAATCCTGCTATAATTGTAATTCTTGTTCGAGATCGCGTGTAATTTTTCCTCGGTTGTGTCTATACAATGCATGCCTCACTGCAGTTATAAAGCTTATTTGTGTTACTATAAAATATGAATCTTGAAAGTAAGTGAGAGACTTTTTTCACTTGGAGTCAGGTTAGTTAGTATATATTGTGAACCCATTTCTCGCATCCAGGTTAGTATATTGTGAACCCATTTCTCGCATCCTCATTTAAATATTCTGTCAGAATTTCACGTTTTCAGCATACTTTATGTTTTTGAGATTAGAATTGGCGAAAGGCTTCCAACTTCGCCTAGTTCTTGAATAATCTTCAACTGACTTGAGAGTAGGCCTATAACGACGCAAACATGACTCATATTTGGTCGTCCCTGACGCGACACTGGGTTTTTAGATTGGATTAATTTAATTCTGATTGTGGCACATTTTGACTTTGATTTGATTCTCCCTACCACATTGAATTCAGATTCTAGTTCTTGTTCGAGATATCGAAACACGAATCATCGTAATTAATGCACTTCATTTGTTTGATTTTAGCAGTGACTTATTGTTGCCACGCTGTAATGTGACTGGCTGACTTGATGACTCCCTTATAAGATACATTACGTGAAAATATTTCACAAAACAGATTGTTGAAAACAAAATCTTGTTTCACGGCTAATAAAATAATTCTGAGACAAAAAAGCCAAACAATTGTTGCTTTGCTTAATTTAGTGTAAGCCATATCCGAAGTCAAAATTCTATGTCACGGCCAGAGTATTAGACACTATGGGCAATTTTGTGTCACGGCCAGAGTATCAGACACTATGGGTAATGTTGTGTCAAGGTCAGAGTATCAGACACTATGGGTAATTTTGTGTCACGGTCAGAGTATCAGACACTATGGGTAATGTTGTGTCACGGCCAGACTATCAGACACTATGGGTAATGTTGTGTCACGGCCAAAGTATCAGACACTATGTGTAATGTTGTGTCACGGCCAGAGTATCAGACACTATGGGTAATATTGTGTCACGGCCAGAGAATCAGACACAATGGGTAATGTTGTGTCACGGCCAGAGTATCAGACACTATGGGTAATGTTTTGTCACGGCCAGAGTATCAGACACTTTGGGTAATGTTGTGTCACGGCCAGAGTATCAGACTCTGTATGTCTTTAATTGCGGTTTTACGCCGTATGTAGGGTTATTTTACTCAGATGAGAGCCTGTGGACTAAATGCTGGAAAGACAAGGAAACAAACGGTGACATGAAACAACAGAAGATACATGTTACAAAAAGTCAAAATGTTACTTTGCCACGGCCAGACTATCAGACAGTATGGGTAATGTTGTGTCGTGGCCAGAGTATCAGACAGTATGGGTAATGTTGTGCCATGGCCAGAGTATCGACAGTATGGGTAATATTGTGTCGCGGCCAAAGTATCAGACACTATGGGTAATGTTGTGTCATGGCCAGAGTATCAGACAGTATGGGTAATGTTGTGTCGCGGCCAGAGTATCAGACTCTGTATGTCTTTAATTGGGGTTTTACGCCGTATGTAGGGTTATTTTGGACTAAATGCTGGAAAGACAAGGAAACAATCGGAGACACGACACAACAGAAGATACATGTTACAAAAAGTCAAAATGTTACTTCGTGTTAAGTCCGCAGAGAGAACCAACGTGCAGGAACCTTTCATCGCTATGGGTAATGCTGTGTCACGGCCAGAGTATCAGACACTATGGGTAATGCTGTGTGACGGCCAGAGTATCAGACACTATGGGTAATGTTGTGTCGCGGCCAGAGTATCCTCACTATGGGTAACATTGTGTCACGGCCAGAGTATCAGACACTATGGGTAATGCTGTGTCACGGCCAGAGTATCAGACACTATGGTAATGTTGTGTCGCGGCCAGAGTACCAGACACTATGGGTAATGTTGTGTCGCGGCCAGGGTATCAGACACTATGGGTAATGTTGTGTCGCGGCCAGGGTATCAGACACTATGGGTAATGAATGTTGTGTCACGGCCAGAGTATCAGACACTATGGGTAATATTGTGCCACGGCCAGAGTATCAGACAATATGGGTAATGTTGTTTTCACGGCCAGAGTATCAGACTCTGTATGTCTTTAATTGGGGTTTTACGCCGTATGTAGGGTTATTTTACTCAGATGACGGCTTGTGGGCTCAATGCTGGAAAGACAAGGAAACACACGGAGACACGACACAACAGAAGATACATGTTACAAAAAGTCAAAATGTTACTTCGTGTTAAGTGCGCAGAGAGAACCAACGTGCAGGAACCTCTCACTAACCTCACCCTAAGACATTATATAGTAATGTACCTGCTTTAGTTTTTAAGTTCAATAATATAAAAAAAAAAACAAGTGTACAATTTTTATTAGTAAAGTAACATCTGAGTAAGACCATCATCACAATATTTATTATTAAAAACAAAATAAGATTTATTAATATTATTAAAATAATATTGAAATTTTGAAGTCTATAGGCCCTGACTTCCCATTAAGATATTACATTCATCGATGTAACTGTCAACTTTTATTCCATCAACATTTTTGAGACACAAAAATATTACTTCTAAAAAAATATATATATAAATTAAAGTTTTAGAGACAAGCAATTCAAAGCACCTGATCATATACTGAAACAAACTTGATGTAGACAGTATATAGCAGATTATCTCGTATCTTGGCTTAGTGACAGCATCCGCCTTCTTAAGGCCTATATTTATTTCACGATATAAAGACAATGTAAGACATTATTAACAAAACGAAAGATATCACAAAACCAGTGATGATATATTTAATCCAGATTAATTTAATGCTTGTATCACGCCAGCAATATCGTTAAAAGTTTGTATGTTTGAGGTTTCACACCGTACTGAAAATTATTTCACTCATATGACGGCGTGCCAGCCCAATCGGTGCAGGAAACCACCCTTAAGACGATGTCAACCTAAAATACACCACGATACATTTACTGGAGGAAAAACAAGAAAGCACCAGGGAACCGGAGACTCAAACAACCGCAAAATTCATTAAAATGTTGAAATTACAAAATTGGTGATTTTATAAAATATGTAATTAAAAAACTAAAAAGGACTTGTCTTATGATGCGTGATTCAAAGAATAAGATCCAGGTATGGCAGACTAATTGTCCACAGTTTAATTGTAGGGACATTGTCTACAGTTTAATTGACAACGAAACTTCTCGACAGCAATAAAGCTAACTTCAACCCATCTGTAATCGAATAAGGAAACCAACTTCGAAAATGGCCTTGCTTTTGAAAACAAAAACAAAGCACGTGTTAAATTGTCCATGTTAGTCAAATTCTCAAACTTTATAGAGTAATTTCCGGAAGCATCCGTGAATTATCATTGCATATCATAGGCCAATATCTCGAGTGTTTTCACTTCTAAACCCCAATAATACAACTTGTAGTATATACATGAAGTTTTGAAATGTTTACTCTGTACAGTATATAGTGACATTCCTTTGAGTACGACGTTAAACCCCAATCAAATCAATAAATGCACAGACAAAAAATATAAATCTTTCAAAACACAAGTTTTTAGAAACTTGTCGTTGTCGATTTTTAGGAATGGAACTTAACGGACGAACTCATGATCTACAAAGCTTATATAAAGCCTGCATCTGGCTATATTAGGGCAGTAAGTTTTAAGTTTAGTCATATTTACTGTCTTTACTTGGTGCTAGAGCAAAACAGAGGCAAGGCTTGACATTTTATGGTTGTGTTGCAGCCGCTTTTTACTGTTGGGATATATCGCCGCCATATAAATAAAATACCCTGAAGCACGGCGTTAAACACCAATCAATCAATCAATCAGAGCCTGTGCGCTAGGCATAACTCCTCCGCCACTTTGAAGTGTGCTATGTCTTTAATAGAGAGCTTAACAATATGCTCCAAACGAGACCTATGGTGTCTTGGACAATTTCATTTTGCCCTTTTTCTTTCATGTAACATAATTCCACTCTTTAAGTGGAAGATCATTCTGACACTATTATGCAAACACTTTGGACTAAGAACGTGATCACAAAAAAACGCTCAAAAATTGGTTTTACTGCGACTTTGAAGGAACACAAACATAGGAATATATATCTGTGCATTTTAACATTAACAGAACAAGTGCTGATGGAAGAAATATAGAGCAAAGAAAATTGGTCAGATGCTGGGTCAAGTCCAAGAGGACAAAAGAACGCAACGAAATTTCTAGGAGAAGCTGTAATCCAGTTTACGTCTAGTCTTTGAGGACACTTTAACAGGGAAAAACTACAATTTTTGAGCGAGTTACTGACTCACTAACTGTTAATAAGCATAAACTAGATTTCCTGCTTGTAAGAGAATACAAAAAAAAAATTAATAAGTTTACCGAAAAGTCATAAATGCTGGGTTTTTTTATAATTAGTTTTTAGCTCTATTTTGTTAAGCAAAAAGATGGTTATTTATCTTGATGACAGCTCCGGTATTGCAGGGCGAAATCTCTGTGTCCATAAAGTATGCTAGGCAGGTGGGAAGTGTATATTAGATGGTTCACCCCAGACGTTTACCTTTACAGATTACAACTGTCAATTAAATCCCACCAGTTTGTCTCATTTATCAGTACTAGCATGTTTTATTGCGCCGTCACATGTTGATATGACCGCCATAGAAAGTCACATGACTAGCCATTCTGACAGACGGAGAATTAAATGAAAGTTAGTTGACGAGGACATAGCTGAAGTCGAGCCGCACTTATCATAAAAAGCAGTTCTTTTTCAGTCTACCCTCATGAATATATATTAAATTGTTATCGAGATTCCTGCCGAGTCAATAACAGCCATTATTTACCAATCCTATTAATGGTTTAGCTTCATCTTTGCCTACCCAGGTAATAAAGTGTACTTACATACCTGGACAAAACTGATTTTAACCTCAGACACACATACTTATAAATGACTAACGTACATCTTAATTAACATAATAGCAATCAAGAGATGTTTGAGTATATGATATATTCTCAAGTATTAATTAGTTTCATTATACATCACTCATACGCTAGTTAAATTGTTTGTTCAGTAAATAAACTAAATGACTCAAAAATAGTGAAATGTCATATTAAGTCAGGTATTTGTGTCAATGGATTGTTATAGCGGACAAATACTGACTGGATGAACGAATCCGTTTAATCTATATATAGGTCCACACTGGGAATTTTTACCAAGGATATACAGATTGGGTATGGAACACAAAAATCAAATCACTTTTTCGTTGATGAGTTATGATGTAAATGATTTAAAATGAATAACCAGTAATGAATAGAAATAAAATTGCGTTTGTGGTGCGGAATGTAGTCGTCACTGCAGTGATTTCACGGTTGAAAATCCCCCGGCCTACGATCTGCAATATTTTCAAACACAGGTCAAGGGGAGACAACCAAGCTGAAACAAGTAGCCTACACAGGAAAAATGATTAATATAGTGCACGACAAAACAACGTAGTTTTGAAACTTTTATCTAAGATCTAACATGGTTGAAAAATTATATAAAATATCAAATGAAGTGCATCTTTTTCTAATCACACTAAATTGACCAGGTTGTATAGAACAGAATGGAACATGGGGCAGTCCATTTCATTTTTTGAAGTAGGGGGGCCTACTAAGGTAACAGTTAGTAACCCCCTCCTTACGTGAAACCACAGTTTTAACTGGATCGGACGCTGTGGGTACAAAAGTCGATGTTCCTGTAAACAAACTCTTGCAAGACAGGACAGGATTGCACAAAATATTGCGTAATTTTACAAAATAAAATCCCGCCCAGAAAACTGCTCCTTACGTGCAGACCTTCGCTATACCCTTTAACAAAACGGACAGAACCCCAAGTCCTGCAAATTTTTTCATATACATATGCTTTTTTTAAGACTTATTTCACAATTTCTCGCACTTTCAAACTAGGTTTTATGACACACAGAAGATACATCGATGATATTAAGAATATTAAAGCAGCAGCAAAAAAATTGCTCAAAACTTCCTTAATTATAACTTTTTATCACAAATTATTTTGTTTTGATAAAAACGTATGGTCTGTTGAAGGAAAGCGCTTCCACGTGATAAAGATTTTAATGTCTGAAGAGATTGATGCACTTCGAAACATTTTTCACTAATATATGCAAAGTTTGTGTTAATTCATCGAGCAGATTCTAAATGCCACACGAAAACATTTGGAATTATTATGCGGTCTATCGATGTGGTCATAACTGTTTAGTTCAACCCGATTTTACCGGAAAATTGAAAACATAAACATTAAGCTGGCGCGACAATGTTCGACGCTGGAGATAATAAGTCAGCCTAAGTTTATAAATTAATCGTTAATCTCTCTTTCCGATGTTCTGCTTAGGCTAATACAATCATTGTAGTTTCTGTTCAGAAAAGAGATTTCATTTCACAGTTGTTGTGGTAATTTCTGTTTCTATTTTTTTTACTGAAAATACGTATACTATTGCAGTTTTTGTTTCCACACTATAATGTCATTCCCGTTGTGCTTATCTTTCTCCGTATCTAGACCTATAATATCAGACTGTGGTTCTTACCACATTTCAGAACTTATTGATTACCATCTCAAACCAATCGCCAACAGGCACCCACGTTTTATCAAAAACAC
>JAVFBZ010162366.1:11024-32323 GCA_032466195.1 Katharina tunicata
CTTGGTAATATGAATAGCTGTACACTTACTCTGTCACAAAGAGGACAGATGTCTTGGTAATATAAATAGGCGTACACATATACCTGTCACAAGGAGTATCAGAAGTCTTGGTAATATGAATAGCTGTACACTCACTCTGTCACAAAGAGGACATATGTCTTAGTAATATGAATAGCCGTACATTTACTATGTCACAAGGAGTATCAGACTCCTTGGTAATATGAATAGCTGTACACTTACTCTGTTATAAAGAGAACAGATGTCTTGGTAATATGAATAGCTGTACACTTACTCTGTCATAAACAGGACAGAGGTCTTGGTAATATGAATAGCTGTACACTTACTCTGTTATAAAGAGGATCAGAAGCCTTGGTGATAAGAATAGCTGTACACTTTATCTGCCACAAACAGGACAGAGGTATTGGTAATATGAATAGCTGTACACTTATTCTGTCATTAAGAGTACCAGAAGCATTGGTGATAAGAATAGCTGTACACTTTATCTGCCACAAACAGGACAGAGGTATTGGTAATATGAATAGCTGTACACTTATTCTGTCATTAAGAGTACCAGAAGCATTGGTAATATGAATAACTGTAGACTTACTCTGTCACAAAGAGGACATAGGTCTTGGTAATATGAATAGCTGTACACTTTATCTGTCGCAAAGACGACAGATGTCTTGGTAATATGAATAGGTGTACAATTACTCTATCACAAGAAGTATCAGAAGCATTGGTAATATGAATAGCTGTTCACTTACTCTGTCACGAAGAGGACAGATGTCTTGGTAATATGAATAGCTGTACATTTACTCTGTCATTAAGAGTACCAGAAGCATTGGTAATATGAATAACTGCACACTTACTCTGTCATAAAGAGGACAGATGTCTTGGTAATATGAATAGATTTACACTTACTCTGTCATGAAGAGGACAGATGTCTTGGTAATATGAATAGGCGTACACCTATATCTGTGACAAGGAGTATCAAAAGCCTTGGTAATATGAATAGCTGTACACTTACTCTGTCACAAAGAGGACAGATGTCTTGGTAATATAAATAGGCGTACACCTATACCTGTCACAAGGAGTATCAGAAGTCTTGGTAATATGAATAGCTGTACACTTACTCTGTCACAAAGAGGACATATGTCTTGGTAATATGAATAGCCGTACATTTACTATGTCACAAGGAGTATCAGACTCCTTGGTAATATGAATAGCTGTACACTTCCTCTGTCACAAAGAGGACAGAGGTCTTGGTAATATGAATAGCTGTACACTTACTCTGTTATAAAGAGGATCAGAAGCCTTGGTGAAGCGAATAGCTGTACACTTTATCTGTCACAAACAGGACAGAGGTCTTGGTAATATGAATAGCTGTACACTTTATTTGTCGCAAAGAGGACAGATGTCTTGGTAATATGAATAGGTGTACACTTACTCTATCACAAGGAGTATCAGAAGCCTTGGTAATATGAATAGCTGTACACTTACTCTGTCACAAAGAGGACAGATGCCTTGGTAATATGAATAGCTGTACATTTACTCCGTCACAAAGAGGACATATGTCTTGGTAATATGAATAGCTATACACTTACTCTGTCATTAAGAGTACCAGAAGCATTAGTAATATGAATAACTGCACACTTACTCTGTCATAAAGAGGACAGATGTCTTGGTAATATGAATAGGCGTACACATATATCTGTCACAAGGAGTATCAGAAGCCTTCGTAATGTGAATAGCTGTGCACTTACTCTGTCACAAAGAGGACTGATGTCTTGGTAATATAAATAGGCGTACACCTATACCTGTCACAAGGAGTATCAGAAGCCTTGGTAATATGAATAGCTGTACACTTACTCTGTCACAAAGAGGACAGATGTCTTGGTAATATGAATAGCCGTACACTTACTCTGTCACAAGGAGTATCAGACCCCTTGGTAATATGAATAGCTGTACACTTACTCCGTCATAAAGAGGACAGATGTCTTGGTAATATGAATAGCTCTACACTTACTCTGTCATAAAGAGTATAAGAAGCATTGGTAATATGCATAGCTGTACACTTCCTCTGTCACAAAGAGGACAGGGGTCTTGGTAATATGAATAGCTGTACACTTACTCTGTCATAAAGAGTATCAGAAACATTGGTAATGTGAATAGCTGTACATTTACTCTGTCATAAAGAGGGCAGGTGTCTTGGTAATATGAATAGCTGTACACTTACCCTGTCATAAAGAGTATCAGAAGCATTGGTAATATGAATAGCTGTACACTTACTCTGTCACAAAGAGTATCAGAAGCATTGGTAATATGAATAGGCGTTAACTTATATCTGTCACAAGGAGTATCAGAAGCCTTGGTAATATGAATAGCAGTACACTTACTTTGTCACAAAGAGGACAGATGTCTTGGTAATATGAATAGCTGTACACTTACTCTGTCACAAGGAGTATCAGACCCCTTGGTAATATGAATAGTTGTACACTTACTCTGTCATAAAACGGACAGATGTCTTGGTAATATGAATAGCTGTACACTTACTCTGTCACAAAGAGGACAAGGGTCTTGGTAATGTGATAGCTGTACACTTACTCTGTCATAAAGAGTATCAGAAGCATTGGTAGTATGAATAGCTGTACACTTACTCTGTCACAAAGAGGACAAGGGTCTTGGTAATGTGAATAGCTGTACACTTACTCTGTCACAAAGAGGACAGGGGTCTTGGTAATATGAATAGCTGTACACTTACTTTGTTATAAAGAGGACAGATGCCTTGGTAATATGAATAGCTTACACTTACTCTGTCATAAAGATTATCAGAAGCCTTGGTAATGTGAATAGCTGTACACCTACTCTGTCGCAAAAAGGACAGATGTCTTGGTAATATGAATAGGCGTACACTTACTCTGTCATAAAGAGGACAGATGTCTTGGTAATATGAATAGCTGTACACTTACTCTGTCGCAAAAAGGACAGATGTCTTGGTAATATGAATAGGCGTACACTTACTCTGTCATAAAGAGGACAGATGTCTTGGTAATATGAATAGCTGTACACTTACTCTGTCACAAACAGGACGGAGGTCTTGGTAATATGAATAGCTGTACACTTACTCTGTCACAAAGTGGACAGGGGTCTTGGTAATATGAATAGCTGTGCACTTACTCTATCACAAGGAGTATCAGAAGCCGTGGTAATATGAATAGCTGTACACTTGCTCTGTCACAAAGAGGACAGATGTCTTGGTAATATGAATAGATGTACACTTACTCTGTCACAAAGAGGACAGAGGTTTTGGTATATGAATAGCTGTACACTTACTCTGTCACAAAGAGGACAGAGGTCTTTGTAATGTGAATAGCTGTACACTTACTCTATCACAAGGAGGACAGAGGTCTTGATAATATGAATAGCTGTCCACTTACTCTGTCACAAAGAGTATCATAAGCCTTGGTAATATAAGTAACCGCACACTTACTCTGTCTGAAAGAGTAGCCGTTGCCGTGGTAATAAGACTAACCCAACACATACTCTGTCAAAGAGAATATCGTTGGTCTAGAGAAGATTATTTAGGTATTTGGGGTGAATAGTTCCAGATACCCTTTTCACGATTCGTTATCATGAGATGACAACTTCACCTTTTAATCATTGAACTCATATATCCCCAGGTCATAGGAATCTCGATCCAGCGATATAAATAAAACAATATAATCTTACTCTCCGCCTTCAATACAATACGCCTTCTACAGTGAAAGACAGCACACAAATCGCTTTCGTTTAATCCGTACACTCAGAAATCAACAGGGCACAGGACTCTCGATCCAGCGATAACAAAACAATCTACTGTTACTTCCCGCCTTCAAAACCATAGCCTTTTACAGTGACAGACAGCACAACAAACCTCTTTCGTTTAATCCATACACTCAGAAATCAACAGGCCACAGGACTCTCGATCCAGTCGCTTTCCGCTCTGCCTTCAGTACAATACGCCTTCTACAGCGACAGACAGCACAACAAATAGCTTCTGTGTAATCCCTACACTCAGAAATCAACAGGCCACAGGACTCTCGATCCAGCAATAACACAACAATCTACTGTCACTTTCCGTTCTGCCTTCAATACAATAGGCCTTCTAAAGTGACAGACAGCACAACAAATCGCATCTGTGTAATCCCTACACTCAGAAATCAACAGGCCACAGGTGCCGCCTGCTATAACAAATCTACATAATGTGAATTTCCGTTTTGCCTGCAAAAATAATATCTCATTAAATGCACTGCAGTTATAACAAACAGATGGTCGTTCGTGACCTACTATGAATAGTCAGATGGATTTGTACCGTAGGCCCACACAACATTGACAACCATCATAAGCAATGAAAATTAACGACAACTGCAGCTGTAGCTAAGCGGATTTTGATTGGGAAATCCCGGACGCACACACTTATCCCATATTGGGTTAATTTGCCCTACCGTAGTGACTAAATATAAATCACAATGTCATATTTCTCGAGCTGATAAAATTTGCTTAAATTTCATTAAGGTCAGAAGGGTTGGTCAGAAATTTGCTTCAGCTATTGTATCTCCAATTCAGTATCTACGCATTTGAACAGTTTTCCATTAGGAAGACTTTTTCGTCAATTCAACTTTTAAACGACTGCGTGAAAAGTAGTGCGTCAGTGTGTCCCTACGTTAAGTGTGCATGGGAAAGCCATGTGGTAAGTACACCGATACAAAATGTGTTAGTCTGATTACCTTAACAGCGACACGGATCGTTGAGCGGATTAACTCTTGCGCCAGTATTGAAAAATATAATTGTATTAAATCCCAGCTGTACCCTTTGGTTTTCATTCTTAATGTAAACGATACACTCTTAGACACCATTACTGTTCCCAAAGAGACAGGAGACTTTGTGTTCATTCAAAACAACCCAAAAGATCTGGATTAACGTACATAATGATTCAAACAAAGACAAATATTTGAAAAATAAAAGGGGAAGTTAGCAAAAAACAAATAAACCCCATCATAGTCATATTAAAAGCACAGTCGTATACAAAACTGTGATTACATTTTTTGTGGGATTTCTGGTATTTCACTGAAAACTACTTGAATCGAGCTAATGTAAATCAAATGTACGGCGGAGTGTTTGTGCCATAATTTATTTATGTATTTCCCGCAGATAAAATTACCCAAATTACTCAATATTGAACACTAGCAAAACAGAACCTGCTCAAATGCACAGAACAAATTGATATATGTTGTGTTATAACATTTTAAAATACATTTAAGGTGGCGGACTGGATCTAAAATTATAGGTTCAGGTGAAAAAGGGGGTCCGCCCAAAACTGAAATGCTGTCATATATTTTTTATAACGAACAGCCTAAATACAATTTTTAAAAATACATAAATTTAAAATGTGCAATTACAAGTTTTGTGAAAATAATAAATAAAAACTACCTGAAACTTTGAACAGTCGTTTCAAACAAAACATTATACTGGAAAAAAAAAAAATGATTGGAAATTTGTTTTCATCATGGCTTGTGGAAGTTTGTTTGATGAACGAAATTTAATCAACGAAAATTTGATGCTTTTAATGGTTGGAATTATATGGTCCCGTTTTTTGTTGATTTGCTTTAGTTAAAGACATCATTTACATGCAGCTGTGCCTCCAAGATAAATTGAGAAATTGGTAGAAACATTTGTCTTCGCTCGTCAACGTTTCTTCATGAATCAAGGAGATATTATTGAAATAAGAAAATCCACATAGTATCATTAAGTAAACATTGAAGAGAAATTCGCTTCATTTTATTTGAGAGAGTAATCCGCTTCAATATCATTACAATTAAAATCGCTTCAGAGATATTACTTAGTGAAACTTTCCTCCATTTTAGAAGAATCCATAAAAGGTTTAACCGGTGAAATGTGTGGCGTAGAAATCTTTTTGATAAACTATCTACAGCTTAATATCACAGACCTCTCTACAGTGTTTTCGTTTTTAATTTGGGATAACAGTATTTTCGATTCAACAGATTCTAGTTTAAAATACGGAATGGTTAATGTGGTTTAGGTTGCCGACATGTACTGCTGGCGATTCGATGATTGGAATTCAGCAAAGGGTCTCAGTCTGCAAAAAAAGTCATAAAATAGAATCCTTTCAATCTAAGAGAGTGTTATCCCAAATATAACGAAAATACAGTTATTGTTCACTTTCTAAACAAGACAAAATATTTCACTACCCACCTCTTTTTTTGCCAGGCATAACTAAACATTACATTTAAAGCTGATTTTGTAATGAAAAAAAAGTAAGAAAACAATACAAAACCAAAATCCGACAGAAAAGGCTTAGGGTTAGATATATGAAACTCTTAACAGCTTTCCTCAAATACTGAAAGCTCCCGTTAACTCTAATCCTCACAAAAACCTTCTCTCGAGAGATCTGAGCGTGGTTTTCCAAAGTAGATTGTGGGTGTTTTTATTTACTGTAAACAGTTACTAGTTGTTTCATAATCTCTTCACATGAATGGGTCTCTGATCCGCCGAAAGTGGTCATAAATAAGAAATAGTAATCAGCTGATTGCCAAGGCCATGTTGCGGGTGGTAATGCACTCAGAAGCCATAGAATGTACTGCGCACATCACCTCGGATGTGATACGACCATCGCCATTATGGCTGGAACTTTTTCACAGCATGCGGGTCAAACTGCCAATTTAGACAGATTCCACAGTTTCCATTTGTTTTACATTCAGAACATAGTTTACTCTTAAACTAAATATAGTGCATCTAAAGCCCTATGCAATTCGCTCGATTACCCTATATTTTATTGTGTTCATTGTCCATACGGCGGTAAATAAGCTTCCGGCGAACAAAATGTACCATTTTGATACATATTCATACACCTATCGCGGCCGAGCTAAGTGATGACAGCCAAATAACGAGAAATCACGCGAGCTTTTGCCAAGTTGGGTGGTAATGGCAACAGCCATGGAAGTTATATGATACTCTTAACATTTATTGTTGTCAAGAACGTATATGATTATAGACTGTTATATTTAATGTTTATTTTATAAATTGTCATATTTTAAGTTATGTTAATTGTATGTGTATTCTGAGAAATAGAATTGAATTAAATTGAATAAACAATCCGTCTCCAGGTATACCTCATCTGTCAACTTGTTTGTTATACAGTGGTAAATAACACTGATCATGTAACGACCTATCCTGCCTTTATTTGGTAAAATTGTCTATGTGCAAGCTATTATTGTGACGAAGGACATACTGGTCAAAGCCTTAATAACTAATAATAATATAAAAGTTACTCGTTTTATACAAATGTTTATTAAATGCGAATTAAAATCCTACCTCCATGAAAAATAATTTCAAACTGTCTTTCAACAAAATTCTTTCACTACCTAATTTTGATAATATAGATTGATTGTTTGCAACCATGCAACCATGCAACCAACCAACAAACCAACCAACCAACCAAACAACCAACCAACTGACAAACAATCAAGCAAAAAACAAACCAAAAAACAAACAAACACAACAACAAACAAAAACAGACTTAAAGTAATAACCACTACAAAACAACAAAACGGTTCACCAGTTACGTTTGTTGTGAGCTAAGAACGCCTTGCGAAAGGAAATCCAGGCTATAACCGCTATCATAATACTTGGCCTTCACAACGAAGCCTAAGTTATTTATGAGCCCTCGTTTATCCACCACACCGTGGTTACGACTTAAGTGTGGTAAACTTGTGTGGTTATGGGATCAGACGTGCGATTTGAACACATATGAACTCTTTACACCAATACACAGAAACAATCGTGACGTCATTTCGCCAATCTTCAGTCAACAACGGAGACGTCTGAATCTAAACTTGTGAGTGAGTGAGTAAATGAGTGAGTGAATGCATGAATGAATGACTGAATGAATGAAGGAAGGAAGGCAGGAATATAAATAATAATAATAATAAAAAAAATAATATCCGATCGTAGAAGAGTAGTTATTTAAGCACCTGGCTCAACTGAACCTGGGAGACAAACGGCTGAAACACAAGCTGCAACACGTGGCATTTATACTCCACGCGTCAGTTCAATTGTCGAAAATACAAAACAGACTGCGGATTTTTTAAATACATATGTATGACTTATTTTTAACGCGGGGAATATAATAGTAGATTAGAAAAATTATCGACTAATTGGTTGAAAGTGTAGGCTTAAACGCTCAAATTATGTAATATTAATTAATTTATTCTTTATTTCAGACACAAGGTCCATATACAGAAATAGATATATATTTTTGTATAAATGTAGAGAAAGAAAATTTGCTTGCCTCCGCCGGGATTCGAACTCGGGTCTCTGGCTAGCAGGGCCAACACTCTAACCGACTGAGCTACAGAGATATATATATATATGTATGAAAGTACAATCTTACAGGTACAGATATTTGTACCACAATATCTGTATGGTTGAAGTTATTGGATGTAGAAATTACATTTTATTTCGGTCCCCGGAGGAAATTGTATTTTTCCTTGCCCAGGCTTATACAGACCCATATAATGCTAACTCCGTTGTGTAGTGCAAGTAAGCAGCAAGACTCGTTTTGACCCCAATATTTCGGTCTCTCATTTTGCCATCATTATGAGAGTCTTGTAACAAGTGATATGACAATTATTATTTTATAATCTGTAGCAAATATATTACTTAGAGAAACAAATTTTGGTTTAAACAATATTTCTATTGATGCAATGGATTGGCGAATTGGCTTAAAGCCTATGCAAACATCTCTCCTGCAGACAAATTAAGTTCAGGTCTCGAAATATTAAACGTTTGTACATATCAGGGCAGTTATTACAAAAGTTACATACCATACTGCAATCATTGCCTTTACATACATGTAGTCCTTATTTAAGTATACAATGCAAGAGCGTATACCAACAGAGAAAGAAATAGTTTGCCTCCATCGGGATAGCAGGGCCATGCAGGGCCAATTGTATTAACCGGTCTATTGATTTTTTTCGGTGAAGGAACTTGTATGTAATGACGAGGCATTTTGAATATAGCTGTGAACGTTAAAGCGAGGCTGCTGAAGCTTGACCTGATTAATCAACCTATGAACTAATTTAAATTCTTTCAAAAGTCCAATTTTCACAAATTTTCACCAGGCATTTTAGTTTCTGTGTAAGTATATTGTCCCTGGAGTACAAAAGTGCGTTGTCAATCATTTCAGGGATTGGGCATAGGGTTAAGTTTATGATTTAACATAACCCTAGAACAACAAAGTTAAACTTAGACCACTAGTTTATGTTGAATAATCCTTAATCTATCTTAACCTTAATCTGTTTCTAATTCTTTTAGTGACCATGCCACATAAATAGATGTATATTAAACAGTTGTTGATCAGATATGTTACTTTATTATGTCATTCATACAGGCTCTAAATTGCTAGTGTTAAATTTGGGGTAATTTGGGTTATTTTTATCTGCAAGAACTACATAAACAATTAATGGCACAAACAGTCCACCATACATTTGACTTACATTAGTTCACTTTAAGTGGCTTTTAATGGAAAAAGAGAAATCTTCAAGAAAAGGAATGTAAAAGCAGTTTTGCTAAACAACTCGGTAGGACCTGTAATTCGACTATCGCTTTGTGTTTGTGTGTTTTCTTCCCCTTTAATGAATTAATGGTTATCCTTCATAACGTTGAAGCGATTTAGTATTTCGAAATGTAGGTAAGATACTTTCTTCCAATCCGTGTTGGAAAATACAATACTTTACTTTTTTAGATACTTCGTTCGGATAAAAACTACAAGTTAAACTTAAGTTTGTTCGATTACAGACAAGCCGTCACGAAAGCATGAAATCACGTGCATCGTACGCAATCTTGCGAGATCCCCTGTTCACTGATGTGGAGATCTTATCGTTTATCTGATTGACAATGTTAGCCTATATTTAAACATGGACCATTCGTGACATAATTTTTTATTATTATCTGATTTAAGACAGAGATCTCAGAACAGTTTTTGAATAAAAGTTGTACGGCATTAGAATATCGATTTTTCCTGTCTATAGTATAACGTGACATACCCGGAAGTCATTAATTGTCTGAACGTGATACACCCGATTACTCGATAATTGAAGTACAGTTCGGTACTGTACGTGCGATAGGAGATTCGTGGTAATAGTCGATTTGACACTTTATCGTAGTAGTTGAATATTTATAAAACAGCACGTATAACGACAAGAAAGATTACACAATTGACCAGGAACTGAGATATCGTGCGAGGCTATCTTGAAAGCACGAGGTCGTATCAAAAATCGGTATCGCTATCCCCATAGTATATAATACTACGTAATACACTGACAGAAATTAATGCTGACTATTTTTGCTATGTTATGAAGACAAACAATGTGGCTTGGTCAGTCCACCGTACATGTATCTGTTTAATATAACTCAAACAATAACATTAACATTTTCTAGACAATACGGGCACCATATTTGGAAACTGCTCCATACTTTCTATCTATTAAGAATGGCTCTATTTTTGTATGCTTTCGCACCATTAAATAATTTTGTTATTCAACGATTCAGTTTCGCAGCGCCCCGACCCAGAATGTTGAGCATTTTACTACTGAATCCTCAGGTATAGAAGAGAAGTTGCCAACGGCTGCAGAGATCGCGGGATTGTTTCTACGAGGTTTATTCCCGCTTCTCCACCAAATCCCGACGCTGCAAAGTGGTTATTTAAACGGAATGGATCTGAGGACCTTGTGAAACACCAATGAAAATAATACAAAAATTATTATTATTATTTAGTATATATTTTCATTTTGTTTAAAAATTCGCTAGTATGTAAAAATGTATAAGTTCCTCGTGGCACATGTGATTTATATTTTAGAATTAGATTTTGGGTTTGAGTAAGGTTCAGGGTTCTGTTTTATAGGGTTAGGGTTGAGTAAGGTTAACAGTCCAGTTAAGGTTTAAGTGTTACGGCGCATTCAGTTAAAGGTATAGGCAAGTGTAAGGCTCAGGGTTTGGGTGAGGGTTAAACTATTGTGGCAGGTTTAGGGTCTGGTCTAAAGTCATGCTTAGGGTAAGCATGCCTGTTATCTAGAAAATAAAAAACATGGGTTTGTTTGGTTGGTAATTAACGGGCGAGTGGGGGGGGGGGGGGGGGGGGGGGGGTCGAACCTATTATTCCGGGTACATGCAGTGTAAAAGCATGGGAGAAACATTCTTAAATTAAGAACGAGCTGAATCGTCAGATATTCCAGATGATAACGTAACGGTGGTACATGCCGTTACAGCCACTGTGGTGACTAAACTACATTTCCGCCAAATTAGTAGTAACATTTAGGTCAGCTTCCGGACTACACCCGGCTAAACATAATTGAACAATTTTAGAACAGTACTGATAATGTTTTAAAGCGGTTTGGGTAGACATAGTATTGGATAAATGTTGTAATATAATACCTTGGGTATAAAAGGGAAGTTTCAAGTGACTGCGGATATCGTGGGATGTTTTTTTTTACCAGGTTTCTTCTCGGTTTTCCACCATACACCGGCAACGGAAAGTCGTCATATAAGCGAAATACTCTAGAGTGCGACTTTTAAATCCACTCAAATAAACAAATAAATTTAATATTCATATACAGTTCTGGACTTTTTGTGAGGTTTATACAGCGTTATACAGAGCAACAGAAGCTGAGAAAGACCAGAGGCCAGAGGCCGAGGTCTGTATGACTACTATGGGTCTGTATAATTCTGTATAGACCGAATATGACGTTCATTAAATTAGCATACCTTCATAAATCAGTTGACATCTGAGTAACAAATCAGTGTTTTCTACACCTCGGCCCGCATTCATGAAGCTTATTAAAAATTTCTTAAAGATAAGGAAAAAATAGCCAATTTTTAAATCTCGTTTTAAATACATAAAAACCCTTTTTATTGCCTTTCTGTAATACTAAATGATAGATTAAAAGTGAAGCATTCAAAATGAAAACTAAATCATTTCCCATAAACCTTTTTTCAATGGAGAATAAAAGGTTGGAATTGTAGAAGTATTACTTAACTTTAAGAAACACTTAAGTAGCTTTATGAATACGGGCCCTGACATAGAAGCAGACGACACCATTGGTATATCTCAAATCATAGAAGAAAACAAAATAGCTGTCTGTAATTGGTTGAAATTTGGTTAGGAATATAACAGCTAGAGTTATACATCTCGACTCAATATTACGGGTTACACATTGACCACGTGATACATTCCATGCTATGGGTGATCAGAAAATATAATATAAACATATAGTCAAATAAAGATATAACATACACACATAGCCTTTCACTCAACTTGTATTGTTTTGGAAATGAAATAAGAGATTTGAGAAAATCTCGAATGCCAAAAATATAAGTTGTGCGTCGTCATTCAATATTATGCTACGCTGGTTTAACAATAACAATCGTGTCACTTAAAAGTCACCGTTTAGTCAACACACAAAGCCGTAAACTAAAGCAAAATTGGCCAATTTTGGGGCCTATCCATATATCAGTCGGTAGATTATTCGCCATTGTCAGTCAAGTCCCGGTCCCGAATGCATTTCCCGGTGGAGGACTTTTCTATTTCTACATTTATAAATTGATATATTTGTGTTGTGGGGGCGACCAGATTCAACTGCTAAGTTGTTCAACCCTAGTTTCATTATCTGTTACCTATAAATAAGAATGGATTGTGTAAGTCTGATGAATTGTTTTGCTTAGCATCTGGTACCGTACTTAAGGTTATTTCACTTATAGGATGAAGTGTCAGCCTAAAGATGAACAAAACCGTCCGAGGTCAATGACAAGAGTATATACTATATAGATAACGAAATGCAATTAGGACAGTAATAAGGGTGAAATCAGAATTCATGCATAACCAAAAAAGAAGAGTTGCCTAAATGATGGTTTACTGAAGGTTTCTCTTTATACTTAAAATTGTTTCATTTATACGTTGGCGTGTCAACAGAGATTTATTGCATTGGCGTTAACGTCGGGCTCCGGGGGATTTCATTAATATGGTTAAAAACCGGAAAGGAACACCGAAATAACCATCCCGCGATCTCCGCAGTCAACGGAAACATCCTGTTATATAAGTACGGTCGACATCAAGTTACTTAATAACTTGTGAGAATTTTTAGTGGTTCTTTAAAATATAGGCGTTAGCGGAACAAACCACAATGTCAAACGCATACTTCCGTTCCACTTTTCACATTTCTGGCTGCTTCCGGAAACGTGACTAGCAATTGGTAGTCAATTTCCCCACATCAGCTGCCACTTTTACAGAAGTCCTTAAACGCCATACTCCAATGGTCTTTTTGCGAAAACTGAAAACTTTATTTATCTACATACTTTGGTGTTCAATTCATTTATTTATTTATTTATTTAATTAATTGTCTAACGTAGTACTCAAGGGTATAAAAGACTTTTTGAGAGGTTTTATTTTGCCGATTCGTATTGGAAAACTGGGAAGTAAACCTCGTGAAAGCCACCTCGCGGTCTTTGCAGCCACCAGGTAATCCCTTGTATGCCAATGGTCGGTATAGGGCTCGAACAACTTGAACACAAAGAAATACTTTCAATGAGACATGTCTGATACAGAACGTATAAAGCCGTTTCCAAAAATTAGGTTCTTAGTGTGTGGACTGTTTTCATTATCTTGTCGGAGCTCATACATGTATTATACACTGCCGTACAAACGTTCAGACAGCAATGAACCAGCAGTCACTGCCCACTGTTCTTTCGTTAGCATTACCATAACAAACACTTGATGCAAGCTGTGTCAAAGATGTCGTCTGCTTTGACCTCAGACTGTCCAAAAATCAATTGGATTGCAGCTGATAAGGCATGCTAATTTAAGTTTTATATAACAAAACACAGAATCATGTGTGTGGGTCTGTATATAAACGCGGTAAAAACGTCACCAAAAGTCGATAAATGTATAATGTTGGACAGTCTATATACCCATAAATGCTTTGAGGCATGTATTAATAATACATGCCTTAACACCTTGACATTTGTGCCTGCAACCACAGGAGTCATACTTACAGTAGGCCACAGGCTATGACTCGTAATGCGAACTTGTTTAATTTGACACGTGTAATCACCTATAATGTTTACGCCGTCGTCTCGTTGGTATATGTATTTTCACCGATTGATCTTACACTAGGTTTATTTATCTATTAGATTGGTGTTTCACATCGTACTTAAGGGTATTTAACTTATATGACGACTGCATCCGTTGACGGTGTATGGTGGAAAGCCGGACAGAAACGTCATACAAAGCAGCCCGCCATCTCCACAGCTGCACGAGACTTCACGTATATACCTTGGGTCCACAAAGGGATTCGAAACAATTCCGTGTACAGTGAAGGGGACTCAGAAGTCCTGCGCTCAACCAACTGAGTCACAGCGCGGCCTTCTTGTATGTGAATTATATTTTGGTGAATAAAGCAAATCAAAATCAAATCTTACAGTAGGAATCGTGAGATTGATTTGGGAAAGATTTTTATGTCAGAAAGTACACCACGTTTGGGGTTTAAGCTAGGATAAGGTTTAGGGTTAGGGTTAGAGTTGGGATAAGGTTAAAGAGGTACTATTACCTTAGTACAAATAATTGAGATTTTCATGGCGGACTAACCCTATATTGTCCCGGAATGCGACCAATAATTCGCCAATGAGTAGACACAAGTAATGACACATGGCGGTTCCCATGGAATAGTTTACCATGAAATACACGAAAGCCACAACTTCGAGCAGTGATACATAAGACATTTTGTTCCATAGTTTGATCGAGCTAAAGAAAGCATGCATGCAGTGTTTTTAAATCCTTCCACGCATCTCGCTTCAACAATAAACCGCAACACTTACAAAGCCAACCAATCATGTGGCGTGACGCTCTGCTAAACAATAATGTTTTACCAGTGCTGTGGCAGTATGATTATTGACTGCATGTTCTTCACTTAGTGCAGAAGCAAAACTAGAATACTTTTAAAACTATGGTGATCCACAGGGGCGTAACATAGCCTTTTCTCAAACTTTCAACTAGAATTCGTTCCAAACTACCATGGCTTTGTTAATACCAGTTTCGGGCCGCCAGTTTCGCATAAAAGGGAGTTTGAATACTTCGTCCTCATTGTTTAGGTATGGTTCCTATCGTCTTCCGTAGAGTTCGGGCAGAAATGCCTCGTCAGCAGTATGTGTAAATTAACGAGGAATTTTATTTGGATTGAACGCATTGTAAGCATACTGATAAAAAAAATATATCACAGAGAAGTCTCCTCTCCGGAAAACGTGTGTAGAATTAAAAAAATAATAGCACGATGAGATTGCAACGTATGGGTTAGAACGACTAGACTTTGCCAAACTGATGTCGTAAACCTTCATGTAAGCTAACTATTTGCGGTTTAACATTCTATCAAATCCAAAAATTATGTGCAAAGAAACATTGTTCACAAAAGCGGTTGCTGGTTCAGAGAAATTTGCACCATCTTATCAAATAAAAATTTGCCAGGCGACAACTGCAACCGTTTTACAACAATCTACTAAATATAACTATATATATGAGATGAAGTTTGTTCCTCACCTCGCCTGTTGAACTGATACAGGTGAGAGTTGTGTGTACAAGTTTGTAAATTTAAATGGTTCGATAATCACTTAGTTTGATTATAAATTTGATTATATAGACCGAAATATATTTTCATCTTCGGCAGAGCTAGGCATTCAGCCGCTAAGATCCGTTAACATGAGCGGTTAGACTAACACATGTAGCCTAATCTACAATCCATAATTTCCAATATCTAAAGGCCACTTTTATGTTCTGGCGTCCATGTCAATATAAAAAAATTCACTCACCGTTTTTTGTTGGAGTTAACATACACTTCCAGGGTAGTTTGATTCTCCTGTTATCTGTGTGTTATACGTCAGTTATACACCTGTGCTAACTGTATGTTATACATCTGTCTGTGTCACACGGGCCTATTAAACACAGCTCTTTGTATTGCTTTAACTTATACATCGATTAAGGAAATAAAATCGAGCGACACTTACAACAGCTGTTAAAGAGAATTCCGCATGCCGCACCCCTACCTGTCGTCGTTATCTTAGATAAATTGGCGTCATATCAAAAATAAAAGTAATTAAAAAGTGAAAAATGTGCACCTTGTTTCTAGGAATTTTCACCCAGTTGGATGTCTGAATATTTGGCTCTCGCTTCAGAGGTACGTCTGTTCGAGTTCTGTGTGCCTCTTATAGTCCTGGGCTGTGAACATTTCGCGTAAAAGTCTAGTCACTAAGTTCACCATTTTTACGTTATTGGAGTTGATATTCCGCTCATAAAATATGCACATTTTGCAGCATATATAATCGTTCATATGACTTCGAGGTGAATGTCAGAAAGGTTGAATGTAATGCTGAAGTAAGCGTTGACTAGGCTATCTAGCTACATATAGCGTTTTCTCCCTGCACTTCAATTTTCTTTAAACTGTCGTGTATATGAGATCTAGTAGATATTAAACGATAGTAACAACTCGCCTTCTGAGCTGCCTATCGGATAGTTTGGATATCGAAAGCCCACTTAAACTGGTCCAAACTGAGTATAGGCGTTTTGTTGGCCTGAAATGGAATGTGGAGCACACCTAATAGTCCCTTCTTCATATATATATACAAACATACACGCATATACACGAAACATATATCCGTGTATATGAATGAGATATTGTAAACCCTCATTGCTCTACATGTTATCCGAGAAGAGCTGAACACAAAAGACCGCTAAAACCTATACAAGAGGAAGTTGTCGGGGGGACTACTTAAATAATGTGTGTCCTGTAGGGTCTTTTCAAACAGTGCTCTGTGTCTGCGTAGTTTATTTACGTTGGTTCCAATGGCGCTTTAAAATCTTTTGAATGAAGATTTATATTCATCGCTTCATAAAAGTATATTGTTAACTGACGTTTTTGTACATGCCATTCAACTGTGTACACATCTATGGATATATACATTTGTTAATGTTTTATGTGGCAGACTATCGACCCATTAAATTTCATAAGCAGACAGCAGTACAGGGATTGATTGAAAAAAACTAGAAAACACATGTCAGTTTTGACTTAGTATTTCTGGGGGATAAGCTGAGCCAGATAAGCCGTTGAACGTAGTTCGGAACAAAGTGTTTATTTCGGAGATGGTAGACACGTAGTCTTTCGTCACATCGTTGAAGAAGAAACCGTGAAGTCCCAAAAACTTAGATGCAGAGATCGGTATCGTTATTAGTCTACTACGTAATCCATATATAACGATACAGAACAGCACTGAACAAAAATGTGTAATTCTTAGTTTTAGCACTTATTTTAACTTGTCCCATTAAGTGATTAAGTAACATGTCAACGAGGGTAGCAAGATGGCGGCCAAATTCGAAAATCTCACTCAATCACTCGACTTTTGTTTTGAAATTACTGCGGCATATCGAGTTTTTCACACTCGGAAGTTACTTCAAATACAATATTTTGATAAAAACTACGTAAAGAATTGGAGAAAATGCATAATAAGTATAGAATAAGACGGTAAGTTTCAAATATGTGCTCCGCATTTACCTGTACGATGTGGGGATTACAATGTTTTAGCATGGCACAGTTCTGTAGCTACCTAAAATCGTACTCCCCACCAATGTCTCAGGCTCTATACCAGCGAGTTGTTGCACTTTCGGGCACGTGACGCCAATGCAAACTTGTTAAGGCATGGCCTACTTCCCACCTCTCACAGACGGACGGTTCCTGATTGTTTGGACTGACACCTGTCTCAAACCCGGCACACGGCTCACAGTCGTGTTGGTAGTGACCAATCGATGGCGTAAATGAAAAGTAATTTAACATGTGAATAGATGGTACTGCTTCACGATTTTATCTACTTTTTTCTCCCTTTTACAGACTTCAGATTGATTCGGCCCTATAACAACTTTTTTTCTCTGTTTAATTTTAAGTAATTTGACACAGTAAAATTAAGAGAATTCATTGGCCAGCGCACTTTTTTTGCGGAAACATTACTACAACAACAACAACAACAACAAGGACGGCTTGTCATTACATTAGTGCTAGTATTCTTCTCAATCTGTAGAAAGGTACGAGCCTATTTTAGTATGGGTATTCCTCTTCTATGATGGCCTTGTGGGGGTATACCGACCGATACAAGAAAGAATGGTGCTCTCTCACACACACACACACTCCCCTACCCCCCCACACACTTCCATGTTGAATGAGTTTGTATCATCATTGGCACCGCACATGATTGTCAAATGTAGCACATCCATTCGGGGTTTCAAAGGCAATGGCATCCTTGGCTTATTACTCCATCAAAAATACACGAGTTTTTCATATATTTATTTATTTATTCATAGAGGAATGTATTAACATGATAATCACACTCTATCCGCAAGTTAAAATGAGCAGAAAGGCTTTTTCAGGGGACGAAAATGTATACATTATATCTATCTGATTCATCTGTTAAGGTATGTTTGTTTAGTAAACGAAATCGCTTTAAGACTATTTTGTTTAACCAGGTGAATTTTTAACCCCTGTTTGAAAAAAAGCATTTGCGACAAAGAGCACACCCCGCAGTTGTCTTGCAGAATTACCGTATTTTTAATTGTCAACAATTAAGGGTAGAAGAAAAGGGCAATTTTGTCAGGCACCCGCTCCCACCACTTCAAGCCTCAGCCCTTCCCCTACCCTCTCCTCTAATCCTCCCCACAAGCATTCAAACCGCGAAGGAAAAAGGAAACGAAAACACCTTTAAAAAATCTTAAAGAATCAAAAAGTCACGTTTAATAAATAATTCATACTGGATTTGCGCGTATTTAAAGTCACATATGGACCCAAATATTCTGTGTTTTGGGTTTTCACAGAACTACATGAATTATATATATTTTCATAAAAAAGTAAAAGTTAGAGGTATTCCGTTAATTCTACCCCAAGATTTGAAGGTAAAGGTTGCTTACAAGCCTAGTAAAAGTAAAAAAAATCTGAAAACTCTGCCAGATAATTTTAATTGGAAATGTGTCAATCTGCTGTCACATCTCAGACACACGTCCATGTACTGACGTCACTCCGAGTCAACCGTATTAGCCACACCACTTACATAAGGTTCAAAATGTTGGCTCGTTACAAACAAGGTCATTCACCGCGGCTGGATCAAAGTATTTTGTGAGCAAATATGGCTAGGCTTCATACATGACCGTTACATGCGAATAACTTCTACATTTCTCCTGGCCCGTACAAGCTTTGTACCTAATGAACAATTTTTATTTTAACGTGACTGTTTTAATTTTTGAACAAACATCAAATCTTGTAAAAATCAATGCAAACGGAATTAGTTGAAAAATCAAAATGTTGGGTGCGTATGTGACTTAAAAGTATAATATGCACTCAAAAGTTTTGAAATTTGCGTTATCACAGAATCTCATTCTAAAAGTAAGAGGCTTTCCAGTAATTCCAACATCAAATCTGTAGGTTGAAGGAGATTTTTATAATAACAAAAAAACTAAAAACTTTAATTTCTGGCAGAATATTATTATGTGGATGTGTCAATCAGCTGTCATAACTTAGATGTACCGACGCTATTCTATGTCGAACGTTAATTAACCCCGCCCCTTCCGCTATATGCAAAATCTTAACTTATCCATATGAGGTCATGAACCCGTCGAGATCAAAAGCTTTACTTCAGGCATATGCAGAAAAATGGCCGACCTTCTTTATGTTGAATTCGAATTTAGGCATGATTTCTCCTGGCTATTACTAGCCTTGTGCCAACTTAATAATTTTCACTTCAAATGGTGGTCTTAGTTTATGCATTAACTTCAACGTTAGATAAAATCAAAGCAGAATTTGTTGTAAAATCGTAATTTTGAATGCTTATGCTAGGTGTTTTGTCTTCGAAAACTCCAGCAATCTTGTAATAATTCATTTTGAAGTGGCTAACAGCATTTATAAACAGCACCATGTACTTCTCGGTGAACAATCTAAAATAATACAATAACGTTGAGACAAGCAGGTGAGCAGCTAAAAGACACTTAAATATTAATATATTCACAACTTCATCATATATATATAATTGCAAACAGGTAAAATATGTAAGAGTATTAAAACAAATCTGCACGCAGTGTAAACCAATTCGCATCAGCTATATAACATAAATTGCTGTATTGGTTTAATACATAATTATATGCCATGCCATATGTACATATAGACCACAGGCAATACGAAAAATGCAGATGTACATAGAGTGTATCAAATACCCAAATTTTGTAACCATAACAGATCGTTCTTCAGACTTTTTGTGGTCATTAAACATTTATTGACCACTGAGATTCAATTTTGTATTGACATGTGTCAAGTATGTATTTAGTTCTCACCACCTATCAGAAACGCGAACCTTCGACACGTTAACACAAGATGTCGCAGATCGATAAATATCCAGCTGCTCGATGTAAGGTACTATTTGGCGTTCTTTGAAGTGTTGCGTTTACATACACTACACCATTATATCTTGTTTGAGTGGCATTTAGAAGCTGGGTAAATTACAAAGACATGACGACTGAAATGGATTTAAAATTTATAAATGAAAATTGTAACCATTGCTTGAAAACGATCTTAGTATCTAGATCGAAACGTCGCTTAACAATATATCCAGAAGTTGAAAATCCATCTCAGTCGTCATGTCTTTACACCATTATAATCATGACTTACGTAAAATCCTTCGATTTATTCTTCTCTAAAATCAAAAATCTTCGCTTGCCATTGGTGAATTACAATCTGATCACGCGAGATCACCTATGTCTGACCAGAACAGGACTGAGGCTTCGTGGGTATTCAAATATTGTACTAACAAGTGGTATATTTATAGATTGATGTTTTACCCCAACAGAGAGATATAATCTTGACTGTGAATTATGTCCAAACATTATGACTACTAAACGAAACAATTGTCAGTACCAGGAAAGAGCTATAGAATTGCTGTACCACAAGTGCAGTATCTGACATAATCAACTCAACTAAAGTTTCAAAATGTCTCCACGAGGCCTCAGAGATCTGTTTTGTTCTCGTCATACACATGAGATCTCGTGTGATCAGATTGTGGAAACTTATTAAAAGTCAAAGCAACTTGTGCTGAGTAAAAGGAGCGAGACTCTAGAATGTATGACTGCACATGTTATTAAAATAATATATGCAGTAAAATTGTCTTAGCGGAGACCT
>JAVFBZ010162367.1:0-17557 GCA_032466195.1 Katharina tunicata
TGTGTCTTTTTTATCTAGAAATTACCCATAAATTTGTTTTGTTGTTTTGAGTTATTCTGATAATCTGGTACTGGCATTTATATATATATATATAAACAGACGTTTGTTCTAAATAAATAGTCGAACAGATTAGCCATTTCTAACCTCAAACATTACAGTAGACATAGAGTTTTGGATCTGGGATCCCACATCAGGAATATGACACAACCAAATACAAAATTGTACCAGATTTATCGTCAAACACACAAACACGTTCTAGTTTATTATTTGACAAATTTAAAGAACCTGTTTGACCAAGAACTGATTTGGAGATTCTTTTGATCTTTTCAACCCTTCAAGAGTGATATCCTAGCATATAGGAGAGATTTCTTTAAGACAATCAGTGAAAATAAATTGCTATGTCCTCACTTTATTAGTGACAAATGTAAAGCATCCTCAAGATAGGCGTATCCGAAAAAAACATAATATTCTTAAAATACCAAACAAACGTTAAGTAAAGCAAAGACCTGGCCTGAGAAACTAACCACAGTCTGGTATTTTGAGAAACGAGATTTAGTCATATTGACGTCTGCTCATGCAGTTACCATGGAGACGGTACTGGAAAACGCCCAATGGACGGATATACGTGAGAAGCAATATGGTGGCAGACAACTATTGCAATAATTAGTCATTAAATAGTCCATTAGCAATAATTGAACGAAACGGTTTGATCTAAAACAATTAAAACTGTAGTATTTAAATGATTTCCACATTTTCTATGTGACCTTCTGTTTCAAGAGGTAAATATGATTCTTACTAAATATATTCGCAGCCTTTACCTGTATACAAGTTCGTTCGTTCTGAGCCTCTGTAGCTCAGTCGGTTAGAGTGCTGGCCCTGCTAGCCAGAAACCCAAGTTTAAATCCTAGTGGACGCAACCAAATTTTCTTTCTCTACATTTATACAAAAAAATCATTAGTTCTACCGTGAGCGTCTGTAGCTAAGCCGGTTAGAGTGCTGGCCCTACTAGCCATAGACCTGAGTTCGACTCCCGGTGGAGTACATTCGTACAAAAAATATATATATACTTTCTCTACATTTATACAAAAATATATACATATATTTTTTTTAAGATAAACAAATTCTGTCTCCGCTGAAATTCACACGCCCGTACAAGACTAGAAAATGATCTGAACAAAACAAAACAAAAAACAATGCACAGATGTATTTAAGCATTACAGCTAAACGTTGAAATTTAAGATATAGCAGTTTTTGTATATTTTACAATGGCACAATTTACAATGGGGTTTATAGCCAGTAACGATCGCGTAATTTCAAAATAAACAATCACAAACAGCAGAATGATAAAACATTGTATTTTTGCCATGGTGAATATACATTTGTATTATGTCACAGTGAATTGACGTAGCCGAAAAACTCAAAAGCTAGAGCGATTTTCTAGTCTGTTAACGAATGGTTCGAGGAATGAAACGGAGTCTGGCTTTCTTTTAACGTAGTCCACAAACCGGCTATGGTAGCTTAAAAATTTGATGTCAGGACGATCCATTCTCTAACTATCCGATCAATCGAGCTTTTACCGTCATCGGTGCGGAAGACGTTTCAATGGAGTGGAGTACTCTAGTTAATCGAGGTTACCTTCATGCTTTAAAGGCCAGAATTACTACCCAGCCTTTAATAGCATTTCTTTGGAAACAGAATTGCATATTCTTGAGTTCTGTTCATGTTGATATACGGGTGCTTTCTTTGAAGGGGAAGTAAACACAAAAAGCAAAGTCAGTCAAATTACAGACCCTACAGATTTGTTAAAACAACTGCTTTTATATTTTTTTCAGGATCTCTCGTTTTCCATTGAAAGCTACTGTAAGTAAAATATATGGTGGACTGTTTGTGTAATGATTTATTATGAAGTTCTTGCACCCCCATATAACTCCAAATTTAACCAGAGCAAATAAGAGCCTGCACGAATGACAGAATAAAGTAATATATATATGATCAGCAACATTTAAATATACATTTCTTTTAGTGATATGAGCACAATAAGAAATGTAGCACGAAAGGTTCACCATTCATTTAACTTACAATAGTGCAATTGAAGTGGCCATCAGTGGCAAACGAGTAACACAACAAAAAGTGTAATAGCAGTTTTAGTAACAACTTGGTATGGTCTACATGTTGACTATGACTTTTTTGTTTTCGTTTCCTTTCCCTTTAACAGCGACATTGTCAGTCAGATTGTATTTCAAATTGTATGCTTAATGTCAGTTGCGAGGTGTTTGTGTAAACGTTTCTATGTTAAGTACGTTTTCTATCCTGAAGAAAAAAACTAACAAGAAACAAATGCTGTGGGATAGGCTGTAAAAATGTACCACAGCCTTCCATTTAAAAATCATCCGATGTAAATCAATGAATACAAGTTTCTCTTTATTTTCCATTTGAAAATGCTTATAATATTATATGGTTATATCTGTACAAAAAATATGGAAAATCACATCCGATTCGTAAATGAATGAACAGTTGTTGATAATTTCACAGGTCATACTCATTAGGTTAATTGTAGTTCTTGTTGGCATATAAGTGTGAAGCTTGAGTCAGAGTTTATAATGTTTTTTGGACAATCTCTGTGATACCAAATGTCGCACAAAATAATTGCCAGAATTTAAATTTGCAGTGCGTGTCTCAGAAAATCTATCTGCACTGAAACTCTCCGCTTTATGTCAGAAACGGATCATGTTATTTCTCAGCATATATTTTGTAGATAAAGATATTATTTTGATCGGTTACCGGTTAGGCAGATACCATGCTGACACATTTCATTACAAGATGAGAGTAAATGCCGTTATATCCGCATCAAATATTATAAGACAGTTATATATTATTTAATTTCATGATGAACAGTAAATGGTCAGACATGGTGAAATAGTTGTGAAACGACCTGTTCAAATAAACAGATCGATGAGCCGTATCTTGACAGGGAGTTCTAATCGGTTAAACAAACACACACAATCTGGTATTCAAATAGAGAATTGATTCAGACAGCTTTTCTCCACATTTTACAGAATACACATTACATTCAGACTTATTGGAGCTTCCGGCATTTTGCATGAGGTGAATTAGATTTGGAACAACTTGATGCTGTTATCCTTACAAAGACGCATCCATACATTGGATGGTTTTGTACAGTCGATCGGGTCTTTTGTTTAAACTGGTTTGTTCGCCTTTCGAGGACAGTATCTTACAACGGGAGATTTTTTGCATATATAAAGCATTTTCAAACCGAGGCGGTTGTTTTTCTTGGGAAGACACCCTCCCTTCTCGCGCAGCTACAAGACACCTGGCGGTCTCAGATGAAGTAGACGACGTTAGAGCATCGATGGTGGGTAAAGTCACTGTGTCATCAGAAACTATAGCTAGACGAGACTTGTCACTTGGAAACAGGCCACCATTAATTTTACATAAAGCAGTAATGTTAACGTTTGGTTTCGTAGCTCCTTCCCAAACTTTTGTTGGGCGAAACCACCTGGCACATACCTTAATCAGTCTTTGTCGAGTACACGATCAAAAGCTTGACATGTCATGATGGTTGAAATTTTGAACTAGCAGCCCGGAAGATGATAGGGGTCTGACACTCCAGCTTCAGAATGTAAACAACAGCCTCCATACATCACAGGGGACCTATTTAGACTTTAATATCAAACTGACAACAAATCTCCTCTCAAATGCTCCATATCAATACCAGAAAGTCCACCAAAAATCAATTTGGAGATAAAAAAAAAAATAAAGAGAAAATTACAACTTTTATTTTAAGAACTATTTTCGACCCTAACACAACGAAAGTAGTAATAAGGGTCTTATTCCACTTCACCAGCGCCATGTTGAATAATGAACAGTTGCGCTCCCTAGTAGTTGGAGCTGATTTGCTGCCCGGAAAGCATACTATCCAGAAGCAATCGTGACAAATTGTGTATCTCCCTTAGCGACATGTTGACAGCTCGGTAACAACATAAACATCATCGACTACCTATGGACATGTATACAACACGGCGGCATAAGATACTAGCCTGGGATTGGTCGAAGTGACCAGTCTCGTCAATCTTTAGTCTTTGGTGTCATTAATAGGTAACGTCGTGACGTCAATAACGGACGAAACATGACTTTGTTGACCAGTACGTAAATGACGTACTGGAACTGGAGGGATTAATGTGTTAAAAATGTCATTGAAGACGAGGATATAAATTGGTGAATATTCGGCGTACTTTGTGAACTACGCCACCCTTTTCACCTTTTCTTGACTAGTCTGTTGTTATTTGGCTGATGTTGTACGGATTGTGTAGCAGCAGATCAACCAAATGATTAACTTCTGTCATGTACACGGCTTGTCAACTCACCCATTGTTTTCATACATACACATGTTATTGGTCTTTTTCTGGAATGGTTGACTGCATGCGTGTGATCCTACTGATCAGTACAGTTTATCCTCACCCTTCGGAGAACTCAAAAAGGAATTTAATGCAAATCTTAATAAAAGGCGAAGGGCTCCATGTTTGACACGATGCATTTGTCACGATTATCAAGGTCTACTTGTGGTTCAATCCTTACAGGTTTACTTTGACCCCAAATGGGAAGGGGTTTCAACACAGATAAACACACATGAAAGACAAAAAACGTTTTCCGATTCTATGTTGTCTTTGTTGCCCATTAATCAGAATATTAATGTGTGTGAAGTCTAAAATAATGTATCGGGTTAAATATTATCTCGATTGTTCACTTTTATAGAACTCTTTGGCAAATCTACTGTGGGATTGTATAAAATTTATGACATGGCTTAAAAAGCTTTTTCCCATAACAAAATGAATAATAAATGGCTTATAACCCAATTGTAGATATCGATGTTTCATCGATATGTAGCCGCTATAAATCGATACAACCCTCCACCATCATAAATTTATTACTGACATGCATATTGACAAGAGTTATATATTTGTTTGGCCAGAAGAAATACGCCAGTTCAATACCCGTGGAACCTCCGTTGGCATGGAGTCTTACCTTTGAGGTTTTACATTTCATCAAATGAATACTGCACTGTTCTGGTGTTTTAATAGGCCTATACGGAATTATACGGACCCACAGATTGTTCTATGACTAGTATGTATCCATATATCTCCTTATAGACCGAATTTAATGCCTTGTGGGCGTTTTATTACATGACATTCTTTTTAATAGAATACGTTGTCAGTTGATATCCGACTCTTTCACATAAGGCCCTGCATTTTGCCAGACACCGTTTTACATAAAATATCAGAAAACGGAATAGGGATTTATCAAGAAGTATAAATATAGTCCTGAGTGCGGATCATTATTTCAATGGAGTGGAGTACTGTCGTTATGCAGGGACTTGACTTTGTGCTTGAAATGCTCGCGCGGCTCTCCAGCCTTTAATAGCATTTCTTTGCTAAGATTGTCTGGGGAATTACTTATTTTCGGTTTATGTAGTAAAGATTGTGTAACAGATGAAGTAAACATTAACTTCTGCCATATCCATGGCTTGTCAACTCGCCCAGTGTTTTCATACATATAAATGTAACTGGTCTTTCTCTGGAATGGTTGAGTCTGTATGATCAGTACAGTTCACTCAAACCAGCCAGGGAACACGTACAGAGCATTATGTGTATTTCAAAAAGGAGAAGCAATCTATGTTTTTCATGAAGAATTGGCAACGAGTTTCTATGTTAGTTATGATTAAACCCTTACAGACTTACTTCGATCACAAATTTGAAGTAGTTTCAACACAGGTAATATGAAACGCTCAGCGCCTGTACTTGTCGAAAGAGATAACACTATTTCCGAATCTATGTTATCTAAATGGCCCAATAATCATAATATTAATGTGCGTGAAATTTGAATAATGTATTGGGTTAAATATCATCTTGTTTGTGCAATATTAAAGAAATTTAGAAAAATCTATTGTGGCCTGTATAAATAAATGACGTAACTGAAAAAGCTTTTTTCCATAACGAAATGAATAATAAATGACTTATACATGTAACTCAATTTGTGGATCTCGACGTTTCAAAGATTGTAGTCGCCACCAATCCATACAACCCTGGATCCTAATAAATTTATTACTGACACGCATATTGACAAAGTTTACTCTTGTTTTCGACATCAACCAAGAAGCCTTGCTAGAGAGGTATGCCCATTGATAGAGTGGATACGCGAATAACTTGCACATAAGTAGATACGTTGTTAGTTAAGTAGAAATTATAGGTACATATCCATTCAGTGGATCCCATAACATTGGAGCGATTGATTGGAGCTCTTAAGGTATGTTAATCCCAATGAAATGTTCCTGTAATTTTCACCAGATTGAAGTAGTTTGGAACGACCGCCTCAACATGTGTCCATTAACCCAATCAGCTAGCGAATACGACGCCAGTGTTACGAGAGGGAATCAAAATCACTTCGAAGAAATTTATTTAAGCCAAATTGGGTTCCAGAAAAACGTTCTTGCTAACTTGTAATGTATTAGGAGCAGATCAGTCTTTAGCAATTTTAGATAAATTATCTTTCCAGTCATTTCATCTGACTTGGAGTGGCTGAGTCTCAGGACACAAAATCATTACAGTCTCAATGTCTCCTCCCATATCCGTAACAAGCCATTGTAAAAATATATTTTTATATTAGAAACCTCATGGTCGATGGTTCTATTATTCAAAATCAAATATGATAACCAATTGTAACAACTCCAAATGTAAACACGCAAAATAATTCGAATTGCAGTCTTTTTTATTGTCAAAAAATGTCAGTCTATATCCGAGTCTTCCATGGACAAAAAACTGCTGTATTTTGCGTGATACCGAAATTGAGACGGCTCAAATCAAAGCTGAAAACTGAATAGCTTTCGAAGGTTGGGTGAAATTAAGCGACCAGATTAAAATGAAGATTTCACACACATCGGGTCAATATGACGGGTTACGAATTTGCAACGTGATGCAATTTAAGCAAAGGAACTAGTGATCAGAAGATATTATGATCGTTGAGTTATATGATGGTAAAGGTTATAATAGGTGTCTCTGGATACTGATCAGTAAAGTTCACTCAAACCAGTCAGAGAACTCAAAATGATCCTTTATGTTTTATCTTAAAAAAGGGCGCAGTCCATGTTTGTCATGATTAATTTGCAACTTCTATCCACTAGAAGAGAGTACAAACACAGTGGATCAGATGTTATATTGACACTGTAGATCAGACGTGGTCTTGTGGCTGTTGATCAAATGAACATTAAGGAAAGGGACTGGACGCTATGCTGTGACTGTTGATCACACATAACATTGCAGCATGCCATCAGGTTTCAGTATCCGTGGACCAGGCGTAGTTTTGTGGCAGTGGCTCAGACGTTATATTCTAACATTGGATCGAAAGACACTTAGCGACCCTGAATCAGTCTTTTTGTTAATATGAATCAGACAAAATATTGTAGCAGTGGATCAGATGTTACAACGTGACTGTGGCTAAAACGTTAAATCTTTTGTGTTCATCATATATAACGTTACTAGAGTGGATTTGATGTAACATTGTGACTGTGGTTCAGACTGTTAATCAGTTATATTATTAAAGATATATATGTGTAGAGAGATTCATTGATATAAAAGCAAGTTATATCAGGTGTTCCACATAAACCAAGTAGTCTTGTTATAAAGGTATGTGTCATTTGATAGAGTGGATACGCCAATAAATACAATGTGTACATAAGTAGATACCGTTGGTACATAAATAGATAAAATACATACATAATAGTACAATAGATAAAATAACCAGAAAAGATTGAGTGTAGCTCTTAAGATGCGCAAATCCCACTGAGCTGTTCCTGTTATTTTCACCAGATTTAGTCATGTTGGAAGGACAGCCTAAATATGTGCCAACTTACCCAATCCGCTAGCGAATACGACGTCCGTGTTACGAGAGGCTATTGAAATCGCTTCAAAGAAATTCATTTAAGCCACATTGGGTTTCAGAAAACCGCTCGTGCTATTGTGTAATGGAGTAGGATCAGATCAGTGTTTAGCAATTTTAGGCAAATTATCTTTCCAGTCATTTCATTTTACTTTTAGAGTTTCGGGACACATAAATCATTACAGACTGAATGTCTCCTCCTTCATCCATAACAAGCCATTACAAATATATTTATATATAAGAAACCTCATGGTCACTCATTTTATTATTCAACATCAAGTTTGTGATACCTGGTTTTAAGCATTTCTAAATGTTATTACGCATTACCTTATTAAGTCATTCGATTGTGGTTTTGTAGGCCACTTATAACACTCAATATTCAGGTTTCGATCCCTGGTAGTTTTGCTTAAAGCCCGAGGAGTAGTCGTGCAGAATCATATTATAAATAAACGGTCCCATTCATTGTTAATTGATAATCATAAAGCAAATAATCTGTTCCGTGTAGTATCACACTACAAATAATTTATTTTGTCCTCTGTCAAACTACAGATAATCTGTGTCGTCCACTGCCACGCTTCAAATAATCTGTTTCATCCATTGTCATAAATAAACTGTTCCGTGTAGTGTCAGTGACCCGATTTGTAAAATCAAAATCGGGACAGGAGTTAAAATATCCCATTTGATGTTCTTGTTGACGTACAAACACTGGGCAATTTTTAGTTTCTTTTATGAGCACGGTAAAGGTAATCGTACTTTTATAAACTCCATATGAACTACACACACACACACACACACACACACACACATTAAATTTTACCAGATTTATAGTCAAACACACAAACACGCTCTAGTTTAGTATTTGACAAATTTAAAGAAACCGTTTGACCAAGAACTAATTTGGTAATTCTTTTGATCTTTTTAACCCTTCAAGAGTGATATCCTATTATATAGGAGAGATTTTTGTGAAACAATCAGTCAAAATAAATCGCTATGTCATTACTTTATTAGTGACAAATGTTGTTAAGCATCCTCAAGATAGGCGTATCCGAAAAAAAGGATAATATTCTTAAAAAACAAAACAAAAAACAAACAAACGTTAAGTAAAGCAAAGACATGGCCTGAGAAACTAACCACAGTCTGGTATATTGAGAAACGAGATTTAACATGTGATCTTGCTGTTCAGGTTATAAGTCAATAGTCATATTGGCGTCTGCTCATGCAGTTACCATGGAAACAGTACTAGAAAACGCCCAATGGACGGATATACGTGAGAAGCAATATATTGGCAGACAACTTTTGCAATAATTAATCATTAAATAGTCCATTAGCTATAATTGAACGAAACAGTTTGATCTATAACAATTAAAACTGTAGTATTTAAATGATTTCCACATTTTCAATGTGCCCTCCTGTTCCAAGAGGTAAATAGGACTCTTACTATATATATATTAGCGGCCTTTACCTGGATAAAATTTCGTTCGATCTGAACCCCTGTAGCCCAGTCGGTGAGAGCGCTGGCCCTGCTAGCCAGGGATCTGAGTTCGAATCCTAGTGGAGGCAACCAAATTTTTTTTCTCTACATTTATACAAAAAAATCGTTAGTTCTACCGTGAGCGTCTGTAGCTAAGTCGGTTAAAGCGCTGGCCCTACTAGCCAGAGACCCGAGTTCGACTCCCGGTGGAGTACATTTGTACAAAATATATACATATACTTCCCTACATTTATACAAAAATATATGTATATATTTTCTTTTTAGATAAACAAATTCTGTCTCCGCCGTAATTCACACGCCCGTACAAGACTAGAAAATGATCTGAACAAAAAAAAACAATGCACAGATGTATTAAAGCATTACAGCTAAATGTCGAAATTTAAGATATAGCAGTTTGTTTTAATTTACAATGGCGTAATTTACAATGGGATTTATAGCCAGTAACGATTGCGTACTATCAAAATAAACAATCACAAACAGCAGAATGATAAAATATTGTTTTTTTTGCCATGGTGAATGTAAATTTGTATAATGTCACAGTGAATTGAGGTAAACGAAAACACATTTATATAGATGGAGAGCCAACGAGTTAAACTCGAAAGCTAGAACGATTTTCTAGTCTGTTGACGAATGGATCGAGGAATGAAACGGAGTCGTGCTTTCTTTTAACATAGTCCACAAACCGGCTTTGATAGCTTAAAAAGTTGATGTCAGGACGAGCCATTCTCGACTTATCCGACCAATCAAGCTTTTACCATCATCGGTTCGAAAGACGTTTCAATGGTGGAGTACTATAGTTAATCGAGGGTTACCTTCATGCTTTAAAGGCCAGAACTACTACCCAGCCTTTAATAGCATTTATTTGGAAACAGAATTGCATATTCTTGAGTTCTGTTCATGTTGATATACGTGTGCTTTCTTTGAAGGGGAAGTAAACACAAAAAGCAAAATCAGTCAAATTACAGACCCTACAGATTTGTTAAAACAACTACTTTTACATTTCTTGTAGGATCTCTCGTTTTCCGTTGAAAGCTACTGTAAGTAAAATGTATGTTGGACTGTTTGTGCACTGATTAATTATGAAATTCTTGCAGAACCTCCAAATAACTCCAAATTTAACCATAACAAATAAGAGCCGGCTCGAATGACAGAATAAAGTTGTATATCTGATCTACAACATTTTAATATACATTTATTTCAGTGATATGAGCACTACAAGAAATGTAGCACGAAAATTCCACCATTTATTTTACTTACAATAGTGCAGATGAATTAGCTATCAGTGGCAAACGAGTTACAGAACAAAAAGTGTTGTAGCAGTTTTAGTAACAACTTGATATGGTCTACATGTTGACTATAGCTTTGTTATTTTCGTTTCCTTTCCCTTTAACAGCGACACTGTCAGTCAGCTTGTATTTTAAAAGTGTATGCTTTATCTCAGTTGTGAGGTGTTTGTGTAAACGTTTCTATGTTAAGTACGTTTTCTACCCTGAAGAAAAAACCCAACAACAAACAAATGCCGTGGGATAGACTGTAAAAATGTACCACAGCATTCCATTTAAAAATCAACCGATGTTCGGGTAAAGCAATGGAGTTTTTCTTTATTGGTCATTTGAAATAGATAACATTACTATATGGTTATATCTGTACAAACAAACATAGAAAATCACATTCGATTCGTAAATCAATGAATAGTTGTTGATAATTTCACAGGTCATACTCATTAGGTTAATTATAGTTCTTGTTGGAATATAAGTGTGAGACTTGAGTCAGCGTTTATAATGTTTTTCGGACAATCTCTGTGATACTAAATGTCGCTCAAAGTAGTTGCCAGAAGTGATAATTGCAGTGCGTGTCTCAGAAATTCTATCTGCACTGAAACTCTCCGCTTTATATCAGAATTGGATCATGTTATTTCTCATATTATGTAGATAAACATAATGTTTTGATTGGTTACAAGTTAGGCAGATAGTCGAGTAAATGTCGCATCAAATTTTATTAAACAATAATATATTATTTAATTTCGTGATAAAAAGCAAATGGTCAGACATGGTGAAATTGTTGTGAAGAGACCTGTTCAATTGAACAGATCGATGAGCCGTTTCTTGACGGGGAGATCTAATCGGTTTAACAAACACACACAATCTGGTATTCAAATAGAGAATTGATTAAGCCAGCTTCTCTCCACATTTTACTGAATACACATTATATTCAGACGTATTGGAGCTTCCGGCATTTTGCATGAGGTAAATTAGATATGGAATAAATGTATTCTGTTATCCTCCATACATTGGATCGCTTTGTACTATCCATCAAGTCTTTGGTTTAAACTGGTTTGTTCGCCTTTCGAGGACAGTATCTTACAACGGGAGATTTTTTGCATGTATAAAGCATCTTCGCACCTAGGCGGTTGTTCTTCTTGGGAAGACACCCTCTCTTCTTGCGCAGCTACAAGACACCTGGCGGTCCCAGATGAAGTAGACGACGTTAGAGCATCGATGGTGGGTAAAGTCACTGTGTCATCAGAAACTATAGCTAGACGAGACTGGTCACATGGAAACAGACCACCATTAATTTTACATAAGCAGTAATGTTAACGTTTGGTTTCGTAGCTCTTTCCCAAACTTTCGTTGGCCGAAAACCCCTGGCACATACCTTAATCAATCCTTGTCGAGTACACGATCAAAGGCTTGACAGGTCATGATGGTTAAAATTTTGAACTAGCCACTCTGGAAGATGATAGGGGCCTGGCACTCCAGCTTCAGAATGTAAACAAAAGCCTCCATATATCACAGGGGATCTATTTAGACTTTAATATCAAACTGACAACATATGTCTTCTCAAATGCTTCATATCAATACCAAAAATCAATTTGCAAAAGGAGAGAAAAAAATAAAGAGAAAATTTTATTTTTAGAACTATTTTCGACCCTAACAAAACGAAAGGTGTCTTATTCCACTTCTCTCGTCAATCTATATTCTTTGTTGTCATTAATAAGTAACATCGTGACATCAATAACGGATGAAACATGACTTTGTCGACCAGTACGTAAATGACGTACTGGAACTGAAGGGATTGATATGTGGAAAATGTCATTGGAAGACGAGTTTGTAAATTGGTAAATAGTCGGCGTACTTTGTGAACTACGCCACCTTTTTCAATTGTTCTTGACTAGTCTGTTGTTATTTGCTGTGTCAAATATACAGGGGCTTGCTTCGTGCGTCAGATGCCAGCAAGGCTATCCGGGCTTCAATAACATTTCTTTGCTAAGATTTTCTGGGAACAACTTATTTTTGGTTGATGTTGTACGGATTATGTAGCCGATCAACTAAATATTTAACTTCTGTCATATCCACGGTTTGTCAACTCGTCCATTGTTTTCATACATATACATTTTATTGGTCTTTCTCTGGAATGGTTGACTGCATGCGTATGATCCTACTGATCAGTACAGTTTATCCTCACCCTTCGGAGAACTCAAAAAGAGCTCTAATGTAAATCTTAATTAAAGGCGAAGCACTCCTTGTTTGTCACGGTGCATTTGTCACGATTATCAAGGTCTACTTGTGGTTCGATCATTACAGGTTTACTTTGACCACAAATGGGAAGGGGTTTCAACACAGATAATATGATGAAAGACACAAAACGATGTCCGATTCTATGTTGTCTTTGTTGCCCATTAATCAGAATATTAATGTGTGTGAATCTAAAATAATGTATCGGGTTAAATAATGTCTCGATTGTTCACTTTTATAGAACTCTTTGGCAAATCTAAAGTGGGCTTGTATAAAATTAATGACATGGCTGAAAAAGCTTTTTCCCATAACAAAATGAATAATAAATAGCTTATAACCCAATTGTGGATCTCGGTGTTTCATCGATATGTAGTGGCTATAAATCGATACAACCCTCCACCATCATAAATTTATTACTGACATGCATATTGACAAGAGTTATATATGTGTTTGACCTGAAGAAATACGCCCGTGGAACCTCCGTTGGTATGGAGCCTTACCTTTGAGGCTCTACCTTTCATCAAATGAATGCTGTACTGTTCTGGTATTTGCATAGGTCTATAAGGAATTATACGGACCCACAGATTGTTCTATGACTATAATATATCCATATATCTCCATATTGACCGAATTTAAAGCCTTGTAAGCGTTTTATTACATGTCGTTATTTTTAATAGAATACGTTGTCAGTTCATATCCGACTCTTTCACATAAGGCCCTGCATTTTGCCAGACTCCGTTTCACATGAAATATCAGAAAAACGGAATAGCCTCGATGATTGGGGTAAATTGAGCGAGCAGGTTAAAATAAAGAAAAAAAATAACAGAAACTCCGAATATTGAAGTCAATCTGTATAGTATCTATATTTCAACTTACTATGAAACTATCATCAGGAATGACAATGAACATAACATTCAGGTGTATATAGGCTATACAATACAAAGGGTTTAGAACACGTGCTGTTGAGCAGTCTTTGTAGTACAATGTTGGTATTGTTCTAAATACAATGGAACTCATGGTATTTGACAAAAAGCATGCAGGTTGAATAAAGTTGATGTGAGCATACAAAGAGTTCATGCCTAAATTGCATGAAATATATTATATGTGTATTTATCATGGTCAGTGCAGAAATAAACTACAATATGTAATGAGTATTATGTGTTTTATTTAAATAAAAACAGTTATTTTTAGGCTTTCAATCCTGAGTTGATAGTTTTTAATGGCCAAGGCTTCTTTGAATACGAGTACATTCCAATTATTAGTCATCAATTATTTTGGCATTATTTAAAATGGTCAAGGCAGGGATACTGGTGGTAAAAGCTGAATTTATAAATCTATCTGGTAGAGTCACGATGTCTATAAGATGGTGGAAATGATTACATTGCATGAGGTGGTTGTGTATTTCACGGTTTTTGTTTGAACAATGTTCTTTGATTCTAACCATTAGACATCTCTCTGTTTCGCCAATATATCTGATATTGCAGCCTAGGCAGCTGAACTCATACACAACCAAACTTTGAACTTCTTTAGAAATTTTACCTTTGTATGGAATAAAAGAGGGTATTGGTTTAGATTTATACATTATGATGAATTTAACAGTTTGGTTGTTAATAAGTTTTTTGATTTTGCTTGCAGTTCTTTGTTACAATGTGTTGACTTTGTTTGTCGATTTATGGGACATTTACAAACTTTTTAGTTGTAGTGTATTCATTAGGCTTGGTATATTTATTAGTGTTGTTTGTTTGGTGTTTCTTAACCAGTTTTTCGACGACTGATTTTGGAAAATCATTTAATCATTTAAGCCAATGAATGATCAGGAAATATTATGATCGTCGAGTTGTATGATGATATGGGTTATAATAAGTGTTTAACAGCCACGAGAGGTGAGTGGATCAGGTGTATTCTGACACAGTAGATCAGACGGGATGGTGTGACTGTGGATCAAACGTAACATGAAAGTGGATTAGACGCTACATTTTGATTGTGGATCACACATAAGATAGCGACATGCCATCTGACTTTTGTTTATGTGGATCAGACGTTATATTGTAACTGTGGATTAGACGTATTTCGATCTTACATCACTAGATACATCAGGAGATCCAGTGGATCTGCTAATTAGAAGAGATTGATAGTAGCTCTTAATGTTTGTTTATTCCACTGAGCTGTTGCTGTAATTTTCACAAGATTAAGTAATGTTGGAAGGAGCGCCTTTCGTTGTTTATACTAAGCCAATCAGCTAGCGAATACAGTAATGTTACGGAAGGCAAACAAATGAAATTCATCAAAGACAAATGAGGTTTCAGAAAATCGTTCGGACTATCTTAGTAATGGATTAGAATCAGATCAGACTTTACCAATTTCAGACAAATTATTTTTCCTGTCATTTCATCTTACTAAGAGTGGCTGATTCTCACTGTACATAAATCATTACAGCCTCAGTGTCTCCTCCTTCATTCGTACCAAGTCATTTAAAAACATATTTGTATATAAGATCATTATATTATTCAACATCAAAGTTGATACCCAGTTGTAAGCAGTTCCAAATGCTGAATCATTCGAATTGTGTTCTTTTTTTTAGGTCACCGATACACAACACTAAATATTCAGGGACCCAACTGCTGGAATCTTTACGTAAAGCACAAGGCGCATGCATTCGTGCAGTGTCATATCACAAATAAACTGTTATTTAAATATATATTTCTATAGAGAGATCCAATAATATAAAAGCAAGTTATCAAGGGTGTTCCACATGAACCAAGTAGTCTTGGAGAGATACGCCCATTGATAGAGCAGAAACGCCGATTAGTGTAATGAGTAAATAACTTGAAACCGTATATACACACGGAGATCCAATAGATACATCACTAGATACAATGAAACACATAAGGAGATACAGTGGAGATGCATAAGAAGACACAGTGAATCAGAGAACATTGGAGAGTATGATTGTAGCTCTTCAGATTGGCTTATCTTACTGATCTGTTCCTGTAATTTTCACCAGATTTAGTTAGGTTGGAAAGACGGCCTAAAGATGTGTCCACGAACCAAATCAAGTGCAGAACACGACGCCAGGGTTAAATACCAAAGGCAATCAAGATCACTTCAAAGAAATTCATTTAAGCCATGTTGGGCTTCAGAAAATCGTTCGGACTATCTTGTAATGTATTAGGATCAGATCAGTCTTTAGCAATTTCAGACAAGTTATCTTTCCAGTCATTTTATCTTACTTGGAGTCTCAGACACATACATCATTAGAGCCTCAATGTCTCCTCCTTCGTCAGCGGCAAGCTATTTAAAAACATATTTATTTACAAGAAACCTCATGGTCAATCATTATATTATTCAACATCAAATTTGATAACCAGTTGAAAGCAGTTCAAAATGTTAACATGGTGAATCATTCGAATTGCGTTCTTTTTTAAGGTCACTGATACACAACACTTAATATTCTGGGTCCAACTGCTGGAAATTTTGCGTGAAGTCTACGGAGCACTCGAACAGTATCATATTACAAATAAACTGTTAGTTAACTGTTAGATACTTGCATAGACAGGGAATAGTGAGATATGGTGATATAAGTGTATTTCAGATATATTCACAATTGTCCAACAGCACATATTGATATAAAAGACATGAACCTTGTATTGAAAGGGAGAGTTAATCGGTAATACAAACATCCACAATCAGGTCTTCAAATAGAGAATTGATTAAGCAATCTCTTTTCTCTACTTTCTACTGTATACACATAATTTGAAAGGTATTCAGGCAGACGTCATTTTGGATGGGGTAAATTAGGTATGGGATGGATTTCTGCTGTTATCTTTATAAAGATGTCTCCATACATCCGATCGCTTTGTATACTGTCGAAAGGATGTTTGGTTTATACTGGTTTGTTTATGTCTCAAAGACTGTACCTTACAATGAAAGATTGTTTGCATTTATAAAGCATCTTCATATGTACGTGTGTTGTTGTTCTGGTGAACACTCTCCCTGCTTTATGCTGAAACTAACATTCCCTGATGGTCCTAGAGTATCGCTGATGGGTAAGGCCCTTATTTGACTTTCATAGGTGTGGAGGTGACGTCAGTAATGGACGTAACGTAGCATTGGTCACTAAAACAAAGATGACGGACCATGGCCCACTTTCACAGAATGTCGTACTAAGCTAAAATATCGTAGGATATTATTTTGCCTCTATTTGTTAATAGACGTGACATAATCTTATCGTACGATATTTTATTGTCGATATAACATTTTGCGAAAGTGGCCTCAGAATTGCAGGAATTTATGTATAAGAAGGCCTTTGGAAGACAAAAATTTGGACGGATAAATATTGGCTGTACTACATGAACTACGCCACGTTTTTCTACGTTTCCAATTTTTCAGGGCTTGTTATATTGTTATATTGTCTGCTAGTTCTACCTTGAAATTTGTTTTTGGTTTACAAAAGTAATGTAATTATGAACATATCGGGCTATCCTGAATAAAAAAAACTATGTATATATGTTGTTAAAACGTGCGCTAATGCTAAATGTGATACTTCGAAGAGCAAAGTAGCCGGAATATTGTTACCATTAGCAGGATGCTAGGTGTCCTA
>JAVFBZ010162378.1:0-12639 GCA_032466195.1 Katharina tunicata
CCAAAGGACTTTAAAACACATCCAAACCTCATTTGGAGACTGTACAGTGTTCATTTGGGTTCATTGTGCCCTCTATTCGCTTCATTTGGGTTCATTTGGGTTATTCGTAGGACCGATCAGATGTTCTTATCTCGTGGAGCATATTTGTGGAGTGGATTACAATACAACAATTGTTTGCCTGACTGTTGTAGTCTTATTCCCTTCCCCTGTGATATTTAATTCGAGGCAAACATGGCTGAGTTAAAATTGAAATGTTTACTGGCGAGGATAAAAAGTGACGTAAGCTTACATCTCGTATGAATGGCAAAGGAAGGCTTAACTTAAGTATTTGCATGTTCATGGTAAAATAGCATCGTCGCCGTAACTTATCGCATTCTGTATCGAACAATGGTCCATGTACACATTGTATTTGGCGATAAATTTTTGACAAATTTATTTTGTTTGTTCTTGAGATGTTTTAAAAAAAATTTAATTGGTGTGCGCATACAACCTCTTTTGAACTTTGTAGTAAACATGACAAAAGGACAACCAAACAACCGTTGATGGTGGTTTTGTTTCCATTTTTTATTTAGATTGTATTTTTATTTTTATTTTTCCTTTAGAAATGGCGGTTACCTCCACAAAACTCTATGTGGGAAATCTTCCAGAGATGTGTAGACGAACTGACCTGAAAAAAGTATTTGACAAATACGGTCAAGTTTTGGAATGTGACATCATAAAAAATTATGGATTTGTCGTAAGCTGTGATGATCTTAATTACTTATTTGTCTAGATTTCAGTGTAACCATCATTCCAAATCACATATTTCATTTTATGATTAAGTACGGTGTAAACCCCAATCATATAAACATTGGGGTGGGTGGTTGGGTGGACGCCTCCTATGCCCTCGGCCTCATTCTCTCTGAGCTAAGGGGCACCAGGAAGTATTGTATTGTGGCCCCTTCTTTGTAGACAGCATTGCTTAGGTTAATTTTCAACATAGATATCAACAGCTCTTGATCTTGATGTTTCTTTGATTGTAGGCCTAAATGAAAAGTGTGTACAAAAGTCAGTGTACTTTACAAGCCTGTTGATGAATAAATACATAGAAATATCAGTTTGTCCATGCAGAAAAGGAGACAAAAATATTTTTTAGACATGCGGCTCATACAATTAAATTAGATATTCAATTTTTGTTTCCTGAATGCAAGGTGGTTTGTTATAATCAATTAAATTTTCAATAATCGTTCGTGCTCAATGGGTGAACAGAACCAAGCACAAGCCAAAAAAAACCTATAACTTCAAGTTTTTGGTCTGATGGAAAGATAATGTTCTCTCAGTTAACAATTAGAAACTCTCCTAAACACACTGTCCTTGAGAATGTAGCATATATATGTCCCTAGTTAACCAAAAGTCCTTACTATTTGCCCAATCCTTGATAGTAACTTTTTATATTTATATTCTGTTTGCTATGGGTTTCTCTTCAGCATTATACAGATCCTGGAGATGCTGCAAAAGCTGCTGATGAGTTGAATGGAGTTGATTTTGATGGAGCCAAGATTCATGTAGAGGTGAGATTATCATTGGAACAAAATATAAATGCCTGGAAGTTGTTAATACATATCAATTCTGACTATGATTTAAAAGTCTGCCCCAAAAAACAAATTTATCGCTTTCGTTACATGGAGATGTTCTGCTTATATCTGACTTATTCGCTCGTACGATCCATACAGGTTTGTTTTTTCTTTTTTTTTTTTCAAAAATGCGCTAAAACTGTACCATGGAATGTTTTGACTGATAGACCTTTCTCCTATTTGTAAAATTTATTGCACTATACATTTGACCGAAGTGTGAAAAAAGTGAATTATATTTTGTTAGGTTTCTCACAGTAAGGTTCGTCAGAAGCCGGGAATGGGTGGAAAAGGAGAGTGTTATAGATGTGGTGGTGAAGGACATTGGTCTAAAGATTGTCCAAAGCGACCGTAAGTATAGTGGCTGGTGTGTGTAAACTTAGTTTAAAGACAGTCCGCCAGTTAAAATAATTGGGTGTCTATCTGTGTTTGACAATTGTTTCTAGTATTTGTTATGAAAAGAAAACGGTGATGAGATCTGATATGGGTAATATAAATTTATTTATAAAACTATACTAGTAGAAAAATAGTTCAATTGCTTTTCTAGACATTTGCAGTCTATGTTTATACACAGATGTATCAGACAGTAATTGTTTAGGTACTCAACTATTACATGATTACAATGAATAGCTATGCACTATACAAATATAAGGATAATTGTCATTTTTAACAACTGTGTGAAATGCTTTATACTCTTAACAATCTTGGATTGGCAAAATAACCTTTAAACGGATAAATTAATTTAATTTTCTCAGCTCTTGCACACAGGAGGTTGGGTGGGAGCCTTTTCCCTGGTGCTTGAAGCTGAAGAGCATCAGGAAGCCGATTTGTTGTGACGTCCTGTTTTCCTCCTGAAATGTATTGTCTTCTGTATTGCCAGCATCGTTTAGGGTGGTTTCCTCCACCAATTGGAAGTGAAATAACCTTAAATATGTTAAAAAAAACCAAATCAATCAAGCAAATTATGTTTTTGGATTGCTTCAGGAAATCCAGAATGAGACATGACTATGATGAGATGAGACGACCTGCTCCCTACCCTTCTGACCCTTACAGAGACCCTTACAGAGAAGCTTATTACAGAGACAGATATGCTGCCATGGATCGTTACAGGGGCTATCCCGATCCCTACGCCAGGCGTTTACCGCCTCCTCCCAGAGAACTGTACTACAGGGATAGAGATCCCTATGCCAGACCTCCTCCTGAATATTTTGCTAGAGCAAGACGCTCCCCAGCAAGGTATGTTATCTCCATCAAAACCTTCATAAATTTAAAAAGATATGGTGACACTGATTATTAAAATCAATTCATAAATCAGATGGAAAAAAAGAAAAATTGTTTTTCATGAAATAAAAAAGCAGGTAATGGAGAAAACTGACATCAATCTTCACAGTTTCTGAAACAAACTTTACTGGCTGTCTGGCATGTTCACTTTTTGAGGAGATCTGAATGCATATTGGAATAATTGAAGTACTCTTTATTTATATAATATTTATTATTATTCTAAATTGAAATAACTCAGAAAGCTGTTATACATTGATAAGCTATTGAGATATTTCTCTCATTTACATGTAATTAAAATTCCAGGTTTTTAACAGAAAAATTAACTTTTATTTTGCAGTGACCCCTATTATGATTACTATGAAAGAAGGTGAGTTGTTCACAAAGTTGGACGTCATGTTGATAGTAATTCTACTAAACATGAAAAACTTTTTCCAGTTGCTGATCACATATGCCCTGTTCATATTCCAGGACATCCTCTTTATCCGAATTAAATTAGGAATTATTTGATAAACAGTCCCTTTCTGTGTGTACAGGGACTTCAGGTCTACTTATCCACTATACAGTCCTGCAAGCTGAGATATGATGGACTCTCTTTAAACAGGAATAACATGGACAGTGAACACCTTGCTTGTTAACAGTTTCTGTGAATGTGCCCGTAATTGGCTAGTAGCGGATATCCGTGCTGTTATAGCACTGGGGGAACACTAATTTTCAATAGAAATTTACACTCTTAGGATAGTATTATTGGAGCAGTCAATGGAATGCTGTATACTTTATGAAAAGATGCAAATGTCTGCTGTTCAAATACCCTGCTGGTTGTTTGGAATGTAAAAATCTTATACTGTGGCCTGTACCTTGGTATAGAGTTTGGTTACTACAAATAGGTTGTAAGTGATGTCAGTTGTCAAGAATGTTGATAATGCAGTGGTGACACAATCATGAGCTGAAACTGTCAGTGGGATTGAAACAATCTTCGAGTTATACAGCATTAGAGCAAGTTGTCTAGAGTTAACCTGTGGCTATACTGAGCTGACTGTTGGGGTTTAACTGGAATTATTGATTTGCATTTTAAAGCATAACGAGAGGTTTGTCAGAGCCCTCTGACTAACGGCAGTACAACATTCTGTCATACTTAGCCCTGGGGAAACATTATCCTGCCAGCAGAGTTAACACTTAAGCAGACTTTGTTCTGATTATTTTGATTGCTGTTGGAATACAAAGGCATCAAATAAATGAAATACTCTTGAGTACGACGTTAAGCACCAATCAAAACAAAGCATTAAACACAACTCAATCAATCAAAATTTTTTAGATAGAATCCAGTTAGGACAACCAACAAATTTGTTTCTTTGACCACCTGCTCTGAATTTTAATTGTCATGGTCATTTTACTATAGATATAAGGATGTTTTAGTTGTGAACTTGCTGTCTGGCTTAGAGTAGTATAAACTGGCATTCAAGCTGTCATACTTTGAACTGAAGCAACATCATCTTTCCAACTGAGCTAACACTTGAAGTGACCTCACATTGTATAGTTGTGTTGGTCACTGCTTACTGTTGGGATACACTGTCGTCATATAAGTGAAATACCCTTCAGCACGGCGTATCAATCAGTCTTTGTGAAGTTTGTTTAATTAATGTGTATTGTGCAATTTCTTTATTTCGTACTTCTATATTTCAAACTTAAGAACTTAAAATGCTTAGAACACTAACTCAAAATCACTTTCTGACTGCAGTTAATCATATTTCCAGTACAACAGTCATTCATTTCCAATTTCAGGCTTATGTTTTCTATTGTGCAACATTTGGTTATCTTATCAAATTCTTATCAAATGTGTTAATTGTATAATTATTTTGTCTATAACTGGCCTAATTTGGATTCAGTTGTGTACAATTATTTTGGATAGAAGTATGAAATCTAGAAATGACACATTTCCTTGTTCAAGTTTTCAATTTTACTCCTATTTGGATTTTGATCTCTGAACATCCTTTGCCTATTTGTCGTTTAGCTACGCCCTGCCACCACCCCCGGGAACCGCTCGTGCATCACCACCTCCGATAAGAAGCCGCGCAGCGCCATACTGAAATCACGATGTTGGCACAGTCGGGGAATCGCGAAGATCGGAAGATGTCTGTACACTGAATCGGGAAGCTGGAAATGAAAAAGCAACTGTGAAAGTCGGGAAAACTGAATAGAATTGGATTCATCGCGTCTGGGATCGTGGACCTCTGTGTTTTTAAGTTGACTCTGTAGTGATGCTATATCTACCGTAACCATCTTTTAAAACAATTTTTTTTTCTCGCTCGGTTATGTTGTCACTGGGATCGTGTTGACTATGAATTTATTTAAATGTAAATCCTGATTGCATTTCTTTTGTCGGTTAATAAAGGTTTTTATCATAATTGAAAATCTGAGTCTGCCTACGCTTCATGTTGAAAATCGCTGTTTTGTATGGAGGATATGGTCGTGTGCCATTCACTACAAGCTTGAAAGCTATTCGCTTTGTTTATTACTTTATCATCTTGGCTGAGAAAAAGCCAGTGAGCTTAGCCTGTAGTTTGTTTTTCAACCATCGCAGGTAGAAAATTCGAGGATCAACGTGACTGGACCAATCGTACGGGAAGAACGAGTCGGCGTGAAAGAATTCTAGATCTTCTTGATTCTGAGAAAAAGCGGCGAGTATACCGGGAACTGATTTTTCAGCGCTCTCAGTTTTTTTTAAATCGAATTTTAGTTCTTATTACGGTAACCATCAATGGCATTCCTCTTCTGAGTACCTGGCCAAAAAGTGGTAAAATTTTAATCTGTAATATAGTCAGTCTGTTTTATCAATTTTTTAATAAGATAGAGAAAGTTCTTTCCTTGGAATCTCTCACAGAATTACACCCTTGCATTCGGGGTTCAAATAAATGTGTGCCCCAAGGCACTCTGATTTCTCTTTGTGCTTCAGGTTTACCAAAATCAGTTTTAATCTGATTATTGTATGTTTCCAATTCCCCTTTAAGTGGAGCAGCTGACCTATCCCTAACAACATATTAAATATTTGTTTCGGTCAATATTTTTTTTACATTGTCAGATTGTAATCCTGTTGAATTATCATTCAGAAGGCTATCAACTTAAATCTTTCAACATGGATTTAAAGAACATTAAGTTCCAAAGGTTTACAAGGTAAGTGTTAAGTTCCTGAACAAGTCAATAGTTGGCCTTAGGGTAGTGTCTTTTCATATTCATCTTGGTTCAAGGGAATGCATGGTTTTAAAACTGACTGAAGTTACCTGTGTGCCTAATCAATCCAATTCCCTTCATTAACACACTCTTTTCACTATCATATATTGTGTAAGTGGAATAAGAAAGTACATTACTCTTGAGTATGCTACTAAAACAGTCAAATTATTGAAATATTTATAAATGCCTCTGAAGTAAAATAAACAAGCTTTAATTATTATTATGAAGTAAATAGAGGATATAACACAGTGAAATTTGAATACTATTAAGATTGCTCGAGTGAGTGGTGGAAATATTAACCTTTCGAGACGCGAAGTGTTGAGTGGGTTATAACTGTCACCACTCATGTGAGCAATATGATGGTATTCAAACTTCTATGTGTAATATTATTTATATCGTCGGAAAAAAAAGTATTCATCAAAAATTTCGGATCACCACATCGTTATTCAAAACATGGAGTTATTTGTGGCGTCATACCTTTTGTTGCATGCTAAAATGAGGTGCCTCTTCCTTCAACGTCATAACAACGGAGGCTGTTGACGCAATACGTTAAGAAATGTAAAAACAAAATGTAAAAACAAAAGTCACTTATCGGTGAAGGAAACCTTGATATTCCATCATATATAAATAATGACTAATATGATTTTCAACTTCTGGTTGCCACTTTAACAACATATATAAATAATAATGTATACTATTGTTTTTTGGTGTCCTGCATCAGATGGTTTCTCTTTTTGACAGCCTGCTGAGGCTCCAGCTTCTAAGATGTCATACATTGACTTTGGCCGTGCATTGACTTTGTGTGAAAGAAATTCACCAGTGGATTTTCAAGATTATGGGCTGGTCACCACGAAAAAGAGGTCCTGATAGCCTTTAATGAGATGTTACACCATCTACGTATGAGTGATCTGACATGTCTGATGTCAAATTGAAGGTAAATTCCTGTTTGCTGTTTTTTGGTCAATGAAACGGTTTTAAAGGATCAATTCAACCGTTTGGCTGTAGGCCAGAATCCGTCCCCAACACAAAATTTGTGCATTAAACTGGGAAACCTGGTCATACTTTGTCTCAAATTTTCAGTGACATTAGGTATATATTTCAACTTTGAACAACGTAAGGGATCAAAGATAGATATTATTCCTTTGTATTTCGTTACCACCAGACCAGCCCAGCCTCCGGGTTTGCTGGTCTTCTATTACAGGTATATCAAAACTTTGTACCTAAAATGCTTAAACATCTCTCGCAGATGCCAATTATAGCACGAAAGAGGCACAAAGCTCTTAAGGATCTATTGGTTAAAACATTCTGTGTTAGATAACTCAAAACTGTCATTATCCTTAGTTTTCTCACCATTCGCATTTACCTGTTCTTGCCTTTTCTCAAGATGCTAGTAGGTTATCCATATTTAATCAAGACCTATCCATAAACTTGTCTTAAAGAATTTATAAAGATATCCCTGTGCCAAGGTGATTACTATTGACAAAAATATATATTATTCATTTCAGAGCAATTGGCAATGGTTGTTTGAAGATGCGGCCTTGGTCGAAATAGCAGAACTTGGAGACGTCCAGGTTGAAAAACAAGAGAACAGTTTTTTATGAAAATGTGATGATACAAGACGGCTTTCAAACGAGACCTTGAGTGGCTGCAAAGATACAATTCTGAGATTTCCTTTGTGAATCTGCTTAATTAAAGAAAATTAGGCTAGCCGAAATTGTGTTGCTATTTAAATACTTTCAATAATGACACTCACCGCAGACAATGTTGAGAGTGGGATAAATGTCAAAAACAGGATTGATTCGTTTATTGCATCGGGTCATAAATCAAACAGCTTCTGAAGTGAGCTTTAATGAACGGTTTAAGAGTTTGGCACTTTGTCATGAAACAGAACATGTTTGATCTGTTGGGGAAAAAATCTGAAGCTGATAAAGATTTCTGTCTGCAACTTGTGGGAGAGTTGATCCAACGCTAGTGTCAGAATCGCACAACAAAAATAAAGATCATGTGGACATTAAGATGCTCCATACCCTATTAGACTGTTTGAAAGCGAATTAAATGTTTTAAATATAATCTTTAGCAAACCAACTGTGTGACATAAATGCATGAATAAACAATAAATCGGTGTATTGAAAGCAAGTTTAATTTTGTGTGCCTTAATTTTCATGTTACACAATGGTGTAAATTGAGTGATTTGACTTTTTGGTAAAATTAAAACCTACTTAGCCAAGCAGTCTTTTTTTTTTTTATTTTATATAAATATTAAAACCTGATAATTGCACACACAACCGGCTTCTAATAAGAAAAGGGTTTAGACAGTTGTTCCAACGCTTAATCATCAACTCGATGGTGTAAAATCGTTACCATTAAATACCATCTTAGTTGTCAAACACGCGAATGAAATAACAATGTAATGTGTTGACCTATTTACTACGGAGAGAACTTTACAGTCTTACATATCCATGAACTGTCGTTCAATATAATTTGGTGGTCGAGCTGAAAGATTTATTTGTTCTGAGGAAGTCTTGTACACAAAAAATGGATCTCACCCACACGTGTGTAAAGGTCAACCGGTTGAACCTTTACATCCCATTTGTCTGAATAAAAGGCAAGAAATCTTCAATTTTCGGGAAAGGTTTTATTATGTATGTTTTATATTTATTTATGTCCAAGATCTTTAAGAGGTCTGTCAGATTCCTTCTTTCACAGTTACCAATTAGTTGTATGTAAACTATTAAAGCACAATAACTATGGAGAAAAGGTAAATGTGTTTGATCTTCAGCATCATACACATCGCCCACAGGGTTTCGGTTAATAAATTTTAGTTTTGAACAGATGTTGAATTTAGCTAAACGTCCCGACAGTCCAGTGTTATCAAGCAGCTTGCTTAACATTGTCCACTTTGTTAACAGATCCACATTACTTTTTGTCACCCAAACATGTATTTAACGGCTCAACAGTTCTTGATCCACTCACAAAGATGCCATGTCGACTGAACCAGAATGTTTTTCTAATTCACACCCTTGTCAATTTGTTTAGTCACTTTACTTTATTGTTTGTCAACATGTTAGGTAATCAGCCACAAATCTGTGCATTTTGTTTTTTTACCACCTGTCTTTGAGCAATGAGATCTCTATCGCTATCAGATGTGAAATCTATGTTCTCCAATGCTACACCTCAAAATTACAAACAAAAGATGCAAGGTGAAACGATTTGTTAAACTGGTATGTTCAAATGAGATAAAAGGCAAGTTATAAATGCATCCAATCAAGTGGCACTCTGTTTACTCTTTGACTCTGCTTCAATCAATGATGATATGTGTTCTGGCAACCGCTCCAACTTGTACTGAAACAAATAAATATTAACGTTTAATCCAAGACAAACATCAGCTTTCAGACAACTTTTTTGTTTAAATCAATATCCCAATCAGACATGAGGTTACCCTACAGAGAAAAGCTCAAATTTTTGCACAAAAGATATTTTTTCCTACAATAAACCATGTCAATGCCTGACCACATTTTCCTAACAGAAAAAACTGTGCTGGCAAATTAATACATTCAAATATCAACATAGTTCAATACACTGTAAAACCATATTTCAGGTATGCAAGCTGGTGTACAAAGCTTTCAAACTAAGTCCTTGGTTAATGCTTAGCTTCAGACTTGAAAAAGATAATTTATTTCTTTGAAGTTTACTGGGATACACAACATAGCAATTATGAAACCGATGATCTGAGGTAGGTCAAACCTACAGACCTGTTTTGCCCATCAGCTAAGTTCACTATAACAATCTACTAGAAATTGTCAAAGATAGTTTGATTTGGGTCTTACGCCAAAGGCAAAAGCAGTCCGCTATAACAATCTGCTAGAAATTGTCAAAGATAGTTTGATTTGGGTCTTACGCCAAAGGCTAAAGCAGTCCGCTATAACAATCTGCTAGAAATTGTCAAAGATAGTTTGATTTCGGTCTTGCGCCCTGTTACACTGTTGAGAACTGGCAGCAAGTCTAATACAGGATGCCACAACATGTGCTTTTCATCCAGGGTTCATTGGAGGAAACCACCCGCTACCCAACTGGCAACAACAAAATGCAGGATGACAGAGCAAACCAGCTTCCTGCTGCATTCATGGCACAGGAACTTTTAACCAACAATGGGCAACTTTAAATATGACCACTAAAAAAATGATGATTAAAATAAGTAATGCAAATGCCTGAATATTGTTTGTTTGATTGGTGTTTAACATCGTCATATAAATGAAATACCTTTGAGTACAACGGATTCTCCACTTCTTAATCTGCTCTACTCAATATGGCAGAAAACCGTGAGGAACCCCGTAAAAAAAAAAAGCCCCCGCAATTCCCTAAGTCACCTCGTGTGACTCCCTCATATGCCTCGGGTCAACTGGGAGACTTGAACCCGTGCGGTACATGGAAGGAGAATCTGCAGTCCACTGAACCATGGTGCGGGCCCCCTGAATATTGTAAGCTCCAAACATACTGCCCTTTAGTCTGAGGAAAGATGGTAGTATTCTTACCCGTGTCACTTTCATTGCAACTCCTTCCGGAAGGTTTCTTTGTATGTATTCAAGAAATGTGTCTGCCGTAGAACCAGTCAAATATTTAAACTGAAATGAGAAAGTGTTGACAAAGTTAAAATGATGTTTATAGCATCATGCTGGTCAAACTTATCTTGTGTTGGTCTGTCGCAACAATTAGTGGTAGCAATTAAATCAGAACAAAATGTAGTGACATAAGCCGCATCACAGGAATACCGATCAGAAGACAAAAATAAATATTCTAAACTACAATCTGTTTTCAATAAAACGAAAATGGTGTTAAAGGTCACTGTCTTTTTTTTTTTTTTTCATGTCTAGTGCCATTTTCACTTATTTAATGACATTGATGGTGTAAGGTGGAAAACTGATGGGATAAAAGCAACCGCAATCTCCACAGGCACTGGGCTGTCGAATTCTAGCGACACAAATCTCGTTCATTTGTATCTGCTTTGGGACCATGTCAACAGGCAACCAGCCTTCTGAACTAGAATCTATTCAATTTAGGAAAGTGTAATACCTTTAAAAAAAATCCTGTGAAAGCTCACTTGCTACACCACACTATACTTCTTTGATACGGAGGACATCTATAACTGGACCTCTGCCAACACTCATTATACAGTTTATAAGGGGAAACGAAAGAAAATATTTAAGTTTAATACCTCAAATGCTTTGAAATGAGTTCTCCATTCATATTGCACCCTGTGCTTTTTGTAGATGTGTACCGACTTCAGCAGAGTCCGCCTGGTGATAACTTTAGGAGGAGTGGAACTAAAAATCACAAAAGTTAGAAATTTTAATAATAATTGATTTGCGACAAATAAAACATCCACAACAATTGAGTTGGTTTCAATTTAACATCTTACCCAAGTTTATTATCCATGATAGCAGTGGTTTTCACCAGTAGTGAAGTAAATGAAATGCATCTGAAGGAAGGCCACTGGTGGGTTGATTAAACAGGTTTTATTTTACCAATATTTGCCTCTTAAACAGATAAATTCAAACCGAAGAATTAAGGCTGTGTTATATTGTAGGCACAATAGTCAGTTCTATTCTCAGTTAAGATGATTTTCATGTGAATTAAAATTTGTCAACTGCCTGAATCATGTCAGATGTCGATAAGTTAGGGAGCTAGATGAAATTTCATTGGTATTTGTACCTCCAAGGGAGATAACTATGATTGATTGATTTTCAGTGGTTTCACACTCTGAAGTCCTTGAATGTACAGTGCACATCATCTCGGACGTGATACGATCATCGCATTTTGGCCGGAGCTTTTTCACAGCCTAAGTAAAACTGACAATGTAGACAGATTGCACATTTCCCATTTGTTTTACATGCAGGATATAATATACTACTAAACTAAACTTTGTTCATCTAAAGACATATGAAATTTGTTTGGTTGTCACATGTTTGCTTATGTGTTTATGTGCAAGTTGCGGTAAAAAGGCTTCCAGCAAACAAAATGTGTCATTATGAGGCATATTCATACACCTATCATGGCTGATCTTAGTGATGACAGGGAAAAAACAAAAAATCACATTTTGCCTATTGGTGGTATCAGGCCAGACTTATTGGAACTCCATTCATATGACAGTTTCAATGGGTGATAAAAAAAATCTCACTGTCAACAAACAACAATGGCCCATAAAAGACATCACAATAAATTGGTCTCCGGATGGAATAAGCTCAAGTTCATTGGAAATCTGGTGTCAAACTGCATGTATGGTTATATAACATTTTAAAACTTAATGGATTGGAATTAAAATATAAGCATAGCAGCAATGCAGTTGAAATCATAGATCTAAGATGTATGTAAGTGATTGGTGATGGACATTGTACTCAAGGGTATTTCACTTATATTGCTTAGTAAAAACCCTACTATTTCCACATTGAGGGGAAAGTGCCCTTATACTTCCAAGTTTGACAAGGGGACTCCACATGAAGACAACTCAGCAGTCCAGTGCTCAAAC
>JAVFBZ010162400.1:6757-17554 GCA_032466195.1 Katharina tunicata
TTGGTGGCTCTGATCCCACTCTGGGGTTATTTTCACATATAACTTCCTACGAAAATGTTTTTGATTTTAAATCACATTGATAAAACACCTTAATGAAGTTTTATCACGGATGACGTTATTTGGTTAAGTTTATTTAAAGTCTTGCTCATACAGACCATTCGGCCCATTTACAGAAAAGATAACATGACATAATATATTTACAATAATTGTAACAAATGAAATTTAAAACAGTTGTTAAATGTTTACATAAATATTTACGCTGATCCGGATTAAAATTATTTTCCGTTACACAGAAAAAACTCCAGTGTGATCCAGATCAGAATTGGTGTGTAAAAGTTTCTTCACCTTTGTTTTCCGTGGACCTAGTTTCAATCAACACTAGTGTAAACATAAACACTGATTGATTGGTGAATTAAAATGATCCGGAATAGAAGCAGATCTTTTTAGTTTACGTTTTTAATGTCCATGCAATAACACAGTATTGAACAGGAGTTTTCCAAGAATGAAGCACTGGACATCTCATCTGAGGATGATTAACGAATCTCACAATATGAAAACTAAAGAAAAACATTGAAAAAAAAAAAAAATTTAATCAAATGTATAAGGTTTAAAAAAGTTTACCGAATAGTAGAACATCATGATACTGTTTTCACATCATTTTATTGGGGTAATGTCTCATTTTATTGGGACATAAAATATAATTAACCTTTCTTATTGTAAATGTTATTGTACATTGGTACAAAGTGCTTTGTTAAGTGTACATATCTTTATTTGGTATCCTTTTTTTAAATTTCCTTATGTTCCTTTAATGACTATTTTAAAAGCGGTCATGAACATGTCTAATTATAATGTGTAATTGTTTTGTGATATTTATATGAATCAGTATTATGAGTGCTTGTTAGTATTCAATGTGCAGGTAGTTAGGGAAGCTTCTTGTGGTCTGGAAATTTTTGTCTTGTGGTGTCCGTCTTTACGCCGTAAAACACCAATCCTACAGATCTTATATCCTACAGGCATTAAATACAAGCCAATCAATTACAGAAATATAGTTAATAACAATTGCTCTACAAGAGATTTTTTCACGTATTTGTTCTTTCTATAACGAATTCCAAATGTTTGTCAGTGTTACGTACACCTTTCTTTCTTGAACTCCTCCAGTCCTGGGAGCAGTGGACTGTCAATTCCTGTCAGTGTCTTAGTTAAAGGTTTAAGTCTGGTTGTTAACATTAGGTATAGGGGAAGTTTTCCTGTGGCTGCAGAGATCTCATGATGGTTTTTACAAAGGTTTATGACGATTTTCCACAATACACTGGCAAAGTAAAGTCATCATGTAAGAGAAATACCCGGAGTGCAAACAATAATCAAGCGAGTAAAATAAACAGTTATTTTATGAATGGCCTCCAGTGTTGTGTAACCAAGGACTGGGTTAAGTCCAGAATAAATTGAAGTACCTAAATTGAGGTAGGTAATTACATGTGGCTATTAATTTAATATGATGTTAAAGATGTACATGCAAATATCAGAGGAAATGCCCATTTTCTGTACTGAATTGATTATTTTGTTATCAATTTTTGTTTGGTACTTTTGATGCTTTATGTTCATTTCATGCCAATGGTATATAGAATTCACATTGTATTTTACCCATATTTAATAACTGATTTGAAATAAACTACTGGTTTCTGTTGAATAGTGAGTACTTGTTGATTGGTTAATGTAAATCAAAAAGAATGTGAAATTCTGGTTTAAACCATATACAGCATATTTTTATTGTTATAAGTTTCCTGTTAGCCCCACAATGTTATAACTTTTCTGGTTCAATACATCTAACAGTTTTGAAAAAGATTCCATTGCTGTTCTAGTAACATTTTGACGAAGATTTCTTGTTATGCCACTGAACCCCTGGCTAAGGGACGCACACTGCACCCCTGTCCATTAATCCATGCAGTCACTAGCACTGGATGAGGTGGATTTTTTTGTTTAACATCACATATGAGTTGCATTACATACTTCTGGTAGCATTACTGTATGACCAGTAAATTTATTTCACTCAAACAAGACAATACTGGTTATTGACAGCACAGCTAATGTCGGATATCAAATGCAAACCTTAACATCTTCATATAGCGAATGGAATATTCACCGACAAAGTGTCAGACATTGTTAATATCATCAAAATGATAGGCCACAAATGAAGAGTTCTTTTTAAAACAATAACACTTCCCCATCTATTTTGAATGGATATTGATTGAAACTTATACACTTGCACATACATGTATGCTTATTTTAATCACACTATTGCATTGTTTAAACATGTATGCAAATTTGCAAACAATCATTAAAAACTGAATAGAGTACAACAGAAAGTGTTTATCAGGTAACATATTAAAACTTTGGATGGAACATTATAAATTCATATAAATACAAGTATGTACTGTTTCTATACATATGGTAAAACATAATAAGATACTAGTAACATATACCGTTAGCATACAATTGAAAGTAATTGAAAGTTACATGCTCAAGTTGTTTCTAAAAGCAGTACAGCTACTTAAGCTGTGATTGACAGTATAGGAGGATTCAAGTCGTCACAGTGAGGGCTCCTGAAACTAAACTTTCTTAGTTTGACCTATTAACGTATTGTTTTCACATTTACAGGATAGGCCAAAAATAGAATTTCAGCAATTTCGATATATGAAGTATAGAAATTTGATCATAAATCCCGATAACCTAGTACATGTTTAACTTATTTTAGAGTTGCGCTTTAACATATTAGTACAGCAATGACAATGTAACAGGCTTAAATGAAAGACTTTTGTTTCAAACATAAAACTGAAAAAAGGCTCAATATTGATTGTTACATTCACAAAGCTTATAAAGAAAGGACAAAATGTCTCTCCTCCCTCTCGCACCCCAAAAAGTACACATGTTTTGATGTAGTACTAGATGGCCACGGATACACGTCTACTCTTGACTCCCCGATACAGGTTTGCTGTTCACTTTTTAATAACCCACAATGATCCACCACACATCTTATAATAAACATTAAACAAAGAAAAGTTTTTCTGTGGTGATTTAACTGTACATATTATTATATATCATATTATAATTTATGAATTTGAACATTTTGATGAGTATTTCCTATCAACGTCATTACTCATGTACACATCATTTCATTAATCTGCTCAGAGTATTTCCGTAAAATACATACAACTTCTTCTTTAAAATCATGTACAATTGTACATATGATACACGTAGTACTAGCCAAGGCTCTGACAGTAGATACAGATTTGAATAATTTTGCCAGGGTAATAGTTCAGTTTATACTAAGTTTCTAAAGAGATAATATTTATGCATTGATCAACTTTATCTTGAACAGATTAAGAACTTAAATTCATTATGAATTCCGCCGACTTTTTTTTTACCAATAATAAAATATTTCCTAATTTACCATGCATCAAACTTTTTGTTAGGAACATACATGTAGGCTTAAAGACCAAAATAAAACAAATGCTGCATTTAAGACTTAATTGGGGGTTCATCTACTTTTGGATGTGTCACTAGACTGCCTTCTGTAGAAGAGGAGATAACTGTTTTCTCGGAGCTCTTTGGTAGTTAGTTCATATTCCATATTAACGTCAATGACAAACTCGTCGTCAAATTTATACCAGCAGCCGTCTTCATTACGACAGTACGCTATGTAATGACCATAACTCGTGCTCTCACCACCAACATGAGAACAGAGAGCATACAAATCGTAACGGAAATTCTGAGCTGCCGTCATATCCTGCCGATTTGTCACAGTGTCATATATTAAGTGAGAAAGGTTCAGATTTTTGATCGGCACACTGATGGGGGCCCGTATTTTTCTAATGTCACCCATGTGTACGTTCAAGGCAAACCTCATGACTTGAATAACAAGGCACTCTGGAAGTTGCCGGAGCAGACATCTCCGCTGTGCGTCTCGTAGTCGAATACGTGGTGGAGGTGAAATCGGCGAAACTCCATTGGTCCTCTGTAATATAGGGGTGGATGTGCGGAAATGGTTATCTAAGAAACCACTATCATTTGCTTGGAGTCTGTTGTTAGGAATGGGTGACATTACTGATACTTCTCCTACAGCTGAATCTCTTAACACCGTTTTTCTTTGTGAAGGGTGGGGCTTATAGTTAGGTATTCGCCCTGATGGTGGGGTATAGATCATTGTTGACGGAGGGCATGTGTTTGGTTTACCTTGATCGCACATGGAACACTGAACTCCATCAGGGCCGATCAGATGCTCGATGTTACAAAACTTTGTAAAACAATCCTCTAAGTAGACAATACCAGACACCTCTCTCGGTGCAACTATAGGAACAGACAGGACAAGAAAAGGTTGCATATTGACAGATATGTGGTTATCGTTCAGGCAGTGAAAAGCCTCCACTAGCTGGCCTGTGAACAAATCATCCACAATGGAGACATTTTTCTGTTTAAAAGTCAGCCATTCCAGATCAGACAAGCGCTGAATAGCTTCTGCGTAACTTTCATTGTCCATTCCATTTGCCATGTCAATCTGAAACAATGTTAATAATAGTTAGTTATGATGAAAATTAAAGAACTGAAATGAAAACTGCCAACTGACTATTGATAATGGAGGCCGACAAATCAGTTGAATAGTAGAATAAGACGAACTCCGAACATGTCGAAAAAGGAAGTTATTATTTATTGTAATATAGGATAAGATTGAATTGATTGATTTATTGGGGTTTTACACGGAGAAGCTTATTATACAATGTACTTATGTGAGGGATATACCAAGAGGACTTCCTTGTTTGGAGTTCATCTTATCTTATATTACAATAAACAATTGTTGGATTTGACAAATCCAACAAAACCACCTACCGGTACTCGGATACTCCCATTCCCTTACATGGCTTATATGTATTTTGGACGTACATGTACATGAAGGGTGCCATTTTATTTCTTTGTTTGATTGATGTTTCACACAATACTTCAAATTATTTCACTCATGATGGTGTGGCAGCCCAATTGGCGTAGGAATTGAATCTGGTTTTACGCCGTAATATTTCAGTGAAATGACAACATGCCATCCCAAGGGGTGGGAGAATCAACCTTATATGACGCTGGCAACACAGAACGCGCCACGATACATGTTATTTACAGGACAAAAAACAGGACATCGCAACAAATTGACTTCCTAATGCCTTAGCTCAGAGAGCACCAGAGCACAGGAGGCTCCCACCCAACCACCCGCAAGTAGGTCACTTTAGTGATGGGATCAAGAGAGGTAATTCATGTGAATCGGATCTACATTACATTTAATGGCCCATTCAGTTCGCCATTCAGAACTTGTTACAGACCCGAAATCAGACAAGGATGTTTCCACATGGCTATAAGTAAAGTTAAATTGAACACATAATGCAGAAGATAGACTAAGAAAGCAGGTCCCTGTTGACATTCACTGCTTTCTACTATGCGCTGAGTGATCAGAAAAGGAACTAATATATCTTGATAATATATTACATCTCTTACAATTGACAATAATTCAATCATCAGGCATGAGAATGGAGGCCAAAAAAAAAGACTGAAATTGTTATGATGGGCGCGAAGCGTCCATTCACTTGGGCGCATGCGCCCGAGCCGGGGGAAAGTACAAAAGGGGGGCAGGGCCCCCATTTCGTTGTTGAAACTTTTTGGAAAACACGAACCCTTTTGGAGCCCTCACAAGAAAGGAAATTTGCAATTATTGGATATAAGCTAACTTTATATTTAGCTAATATTTGTATTAACTTACATACAGTGCACAGAAGAATGATGCATACAATACATCTATGCATAGAATCAATTTAGCTAGAATTATCAAATAACAAAATTTCTGCAATCAGAGTTATTTTAATAGAGAAATTTATCAGGGGACACAACTCTGCAAGGGGACACAACTCTGCAAGGGGACACAACTTTGCAAGGCGACTTGGTTCATGACTTGTGCATTATTGTGAAAAAAAACGACACAAGAGAATGAGTTCACTCTTCGGAACGTCATTATTACGAAATAATAATCAAAATAACAGGATGCCTTGAATTACTTACGGATAAAACCCGATTGAGTAGATGGATGGATGCTACCAACGTGTCGATGTCGTTTCACGACAGTTAACGACTGCCGAAAGGCTTTCGTTACATCCCGGTTCTTGTTCCCAGTGGGCTCCAGCCCTGACTGGTCTCTCCATAACATTAGCTGAACGTCCATCTTGCATGAGGCAAGTTGATATGAACAAGGTCCGTAACATACGTAAAGTGGGTGGACACTTCAACATGCGGTTAGATCGGATCTTGCAAACAGACTTCCAATATTTTGCAAGCGTGGGCAAGTACAGACAGATCCATACCGATTAAAGTCTTTAATTTTTGTTTTCTCACCGGACTTACACTGATCTCAAAAACGATTATTTTTGCGAAAAAAAAAGATGGAAGATTCTCATGCCTGAATTATACTTCTCATTTCAGTAAGTTGTTTACAAATGACTGATTCTTTATACAGTTTTTTGCCCGCACAAGTAGTGGTACAGCCCAACTGTTGGCAACAGTTAGTTAATGCTAAATGCTCACAACAGAGCTGACATTAAAGACCTTTTGGTTTTGTAGACATGAGTTTTAATCCATAACATCATTTCACTTGAATGATGGTATGACAGTGCAATAGATGAAAGAAGCAACACAAACAAGAAGCAAAAAAAGCATAGAAAGGACAAACATTTCATGAAAATCCATCATTGTCATGTTTTTGCTTTGTGTCCAGTTTGTGTATGTTCTGTCTAAAACCTCACCTCTCTCCTACAGGCGTATTTTAACTCTTCAACACGGCCTCCATCAAGACTACCATAGAGAAACTTTAACATTGACAACGTGGCACTGTTAAACCGCTCTGGATTATCAACATTCATTCGTCCGTCTGTAAAATAACATCAAAATACAATTTTATTCACTTACTATGCAAGAACAAAGATTTTATTATTTTTTTTATTTTTATGTTGCACATCTGCATTAGTAAAGCATATTATATGATTTGTTTGATTGGGGTTTATGCAATATTCAAGGTTACTGCACTTATATGACAGTGTGCCAGCCCAATCTGTGAAAGAAACCACTGTAAACAAAGCTGGCAACATTAAACACGAGACAAAATATTAACAAAACAGGACACCACAACAAATCGGCTTCCTGTTCATCTAAGCTCAGAGAGCAGCACGGCAAAGGAGGCTCCCACCCAACCACCCGCAGTATATCTGATTTATCGGTTTTAATTAGTCGATATCCCTGTGCCAGTGCATGAAAAACTACATGTAAAAAGGTCAAATTTTGTAACTTCGACCCCACGACCCAGATAATCAAACTTGTTTAGTACACGTAATAGACATGTGTGTGACGTTGAACAAGGGGAAAAACATGTAAGTACGTACAAACAGATAGCTCTATACCTTCTTCAACTGTGTTGTGAGAGATGATAAAAAAGACTTGAAATGCCTCTTTGTTATTGCACACTGCATGTGTTATGAACATCATTAATATTATTATAGTCATATTGACTCATGTGATAAAAAATATATGATAAAAAAAATTGCAATAAAACCTCTGAAAGACACATGGTTGAAGAAACACACTTCAAAGGGGGCAACTTGAATCCATGACTGTGTGTACTTGAATCATTAGTTACAACATTAAACTTATGCCAAAAACTGACTGTTAATTTGAAAAGACCATGTTCAAGAAATGTGTCATTTATTTATTTTGCAGCTCCTCTTACCTTCTTTGGCTCTTGTGTTTTTGTTGAGAATTGATTGAACCCTTGTCAGTAACCACATAAGAAATTCAGAAGAGTCCTGTTGAATTTGACGATGCCCAACTGCCGCTACTGGTGATCCTGGTAGACAGCTCGCCGCCTTTTGTAATGCAGCTGGGTCAAGTGCGGCAATATCGCTGCTACCGGGTGACATGTTGCAGTAGCGCAAGAGCTCAGCCAGTGCACTGAGAAAGGCTGACTCGGCAATACTACAGCTGGCTTCTTTATAAGCCTGCTTGGAAAGGTTGTCTAGAAAATAAGGGGTCCTTGCCAAACACTGTAAAACACAGTTCATGAAGCACAGGTTTTGACCGTCATTTTTAAGACCAGGGGGTACACTGACATATGGGTTGATACCAAGGGCAGACATCATTCTTGATTTAAGGGAGAGTTTCCTTTCATCATATCCTCTGAGTGGCTTTCTGGCAAGGGATGGTTGTAACACACTGTTATTCGATGGTGTCCGAGGATGAATGGGTGAATTGCTTACTGACTTTCCTGCATTAACATTTGGCATACTTGTTGTTGCCTGTGACCGAGGATGGCGAACCTCAGGAGTAAACTGCCGGCCACTAGTACTTCGCCACCTAACAGTTACCTGAGGAGTATCCGAATAACCAGAATTTGCTTGAGCTGGATTCTTTACTGATACCCCAGTTGTCGCCTGTTGTCCTTGCCTTGAAAACAAAGCTTGCACTGCACCAATTTTCTCCATGATTGTGTTTGTAAAGCTGCGTGTTCGACCGGGTGGGTTTTGGTAGGCCGACTGCTGCTGGTCTGATGCAAGAATTCTCCTGTCGCGTCGTACACTCTCCTGGTGCTGTTGATACTCGTCCCATCGAGTCTGTACACTGCGCCACCAACAAGATACACTGACTTGACTCAGACATTGCGTTACAACTAATGTCACCGCAGTCAGAGCAAGTAATGCGTATGGAGTATGATCAAAAAGGTAGATTAATAGGCAAATTACTGTCAGTACTAAAGACTCGTACAGCCAAATTGTCCTCTTTTCTTTCTCATCTCTGTAACATAAAATGTCCAACATGTGAGTATTAAATATAAAAAAAAAACATTTGAAGAAAAAAAACACACACACATATTATACATTTTGTTGAATTGAATCTTTTTTTTTAGATTTCAAACAAAGACAATGCAGGAAACCATTCATTGCAATCCAGATGATGAATTCTTTGTTTAGTAACTACATGTATGCATCAGTTCCTGACACCCTTCTCAAGTTAAATATTGAGAGCGGTTTTAGGAACTAAACATTCCATGATTACTAAATAAAGTTGTCAGCCATATAAAAAAGTGTTCACGCCAGTACATTGTACATACAGTATTGTCATAAGGAAGAGGTGACAAATCCAGAACTGAACTAGGTATTTTGGGAACAACTCTGAGCAAAATATGCCAACATGAAACTTGTTTGACTGGATTTTTACATCATACTTATGGTTATTTCACTCATATGAAAGCTTAACAACCCAATAGGTGAAGGAAACCACCTTTAACAACACTGGACAGTGGTAAACAAAAACAAGATTATGGATTTTCAACTTCTCGGTATATTTGAAATCCTTCTTAGTCATGTTTTTGTTATGTACCCAGTTTTCTAAATGACACTTAAACAAGAAAAACACTGGTAAACACAAGATGCCTTTAGCAGTACGAAGAACAGGACATCCCAACCAACCGACTTCCAAACCTTATATCAGGGTTAAGTTAAGATTCAAGATCAGACAAAGATGCATTCGACCCTGATTGTTTGATATGTCAATTTTTATTTTTTTTTATAACCAAGACGATGAGAAAACAAATACTTTCAATGCCGCCCATTTGAATTTATTAAATATAATAATCTGTCAGAAATTTGTTTTGAGGCCTATTAACATGTCAATTAATAGCCCATTAGTGTACATGTAGTCAACAGTTCGCTAGCACGCTGGGTTCTTTAATTCTGTCTCTGACTGTTCCCTTACTACATGTACTAGTTACTCCTGTCAAGCTGGAAGAATTATGATTTACATTTTACTTACGTATTTACCTCAATAAAGCATTTGATTAAGTAATTACAATTATTTTTTATTCATAGACACTTTATTTCTCCAATAAGATTTGTCAAAAAGCAAGATTTGAAGGCTTTACCTAAGCGTATGAAGTTTGTGAATTTGTAAGAGTCAAAATGTTGCTGTTTCTAAATCTTCTCAGCGCAAAACTTCACAGTATGTAGAATGAAACTTAACAGCTTATTTCAATCACTTGACTTTTGTAGGTGAGATCAGAATGTGTGATTGTTGTTGTTGTGCAAATGTTTGAGGAAAAGGGCCTTGTGCAGAATGATTTCGATTTCAATGGTTTGGTGCAAAACGGCACAGACCGATTGAGCTTTGCCCCATAGCTAGATCGAGCTATGAGCCTATAGTAGTAAGATCGAGCACAGACGCTTGTATCTAGAGAATAATCGCCGAAAACTCATTACACTAGCCCTCTACTGTATGTATAAGAGGGGAGGTTAGGAAAGACGCTTTCGGCAAAATTCCGAACGCTTTCCTGAAATTGATAAATAAAACAACCTGAACCAATGTTACTACGCACCTGGGGTGATTTAGGGCTCCTCTTTACAAATCCGTTGTCATTTTTCTAAAATAATCATCGATTCTGAAGTTATTGCCAAAAATTGGCGGTTGCTCCAACACGAAAAAGGTCGGTCTGCACTGTAATCACCGAACAGCTACTTTCGTCAATGCGCACGTGCATAGCCAAGACCCCCCGCGATATTTCTTGTTTGAAAATTGCGCCATTTCTTCGTTCAAAGGTCGCGTCACCCAAATAAGGAGAATAGCTGTCGGAAGTCTTGGCGATGCGCGTCGTATTGGCAAAAGTGGCTGTTTGGTGATTGCAGTGTAGACTGGCCATTATCGTGTTTGAGCGACCGCCAACTTTTGGCGATA
>JAVFBZ010162411.1:0-17553 GCA_032466195.1 Katharina tunicata
GGTAAGGGTTACAATATTTGTACCTAAGCCGAAATTGGGGTGGACCATGCCTTTACCCATACTTAGTTTAAATGTATATACATGTTTATTGATTTAACTCAACAGTTCGTTTCATTCGTCCATTTTGTTATTTGCTAATTGGTTAAGTTAACAGAGCTTGTTTCAAACTCCTTGACTCTTTTAAAGCTTCGTAGACAATGAGGGCCAAACAAAATCCAAAAAAGACAATAATGGAAACCTTGTAAAAAAAAACTCCTTTTTAAACTTTGGTCCTGAAAGGTTTCCTATTCCAGATAACTAATTACTCAATAAGAAGAGGTTATATTCAGTTGATTCATGTTTAACATTATCTCATGCATGATTGTTCTCTTTCATGGCGACTTTGTTTGGCAGAAAACCAAAAACCTCTATACTTACAAACAAAACAGTACATTGTACATGGTGATTGATTTGTTTTTTTGTTTCTTTGTTTGATTGGGGTTTTACGCCGTACTCTTTTTTTTTTGTCACTTATATGATGGCGGGTCTGTCAGATCGGTGAAGGAAACCACCGTAAACGACGCTGGCAACAGACAAGATAGGAAAAAACATTTACATGACATTAACAAATAAGGACACTACAACAAATCGTCACCATGTGTCCCTTAGCACAGAGAGCACCAGGGCACCACCCAGCCACCCGCGCATGGCGATTGAATAGCCCAATCTAAAAACAGTCCAATCTAAAAACCAGCTAACCCAATGCGTGTTTTCAAGCAGGTGAGGTAAACAATTTTTAAAACTATAAAAAACACTTGCAGCTATGATAATGCCACATTTCTGTGGAATGTATTCAACCGTCAACTTCATTTGTTTCCAAAGAAGATCGAACTCAAATGAAGCTTGTTTCTTAATTAAAACACTGGGCAGGCTAGGTGGGCCGGAAAGTGCGAGGGATACAGGCGTATGGAAAGGCGATATGAAGGGTTGTGTTTTAAAGCTTGTTTATATGAAGCTTGTTTCTTAATTAAAAATTGTGTTTGCACTTTGAAGTCGTTTGAGTGAAATCTGTTTATATATATATATCTGTTTATAAAGTGTTTCGGATTAAATGCCATTATTTTTACAGTGTTAACAAAAAATGGGTTAAAGTGAGTCATACTTGTCACATTGCTTTAAAAAATTAAACAACTCAATTAAAATGTTAAATTGTTGCAACCACGCATCAGTATTACATTTAAATATTTCAAGAATTGGAACACAAATAATGGAATATGAAAAACAAAATACATGTATAGATGTATAAATCTTTACATTAGGTACAGAATGACTAGCGGTGTTTTTGTCATTTGTCGAAGCAGAAAATAAATTGATTTAATCGCTCAGGCCATGAAATAAACCAAAGACATCAATTATACCACCACCTGAATACGCTGTTGTTTTATCAACTGCATTCCCTGGTACAGGGTACATAATCTCATCTTAACGTACAGATTATTCTAGTTCTGTCGGTAAAATATAAATGTGGAGCTGTCGAACTTCAGTTTACCTCAATCGTTCGACTTTCTCATCCATAAGTCATATTTTAATAGTACTAAAACTATTCGAGCAAGACCCGTGCTATTCATAAGTTTGGCACTTGATCTTAACACTTGCAATGATAATCAATGTTAGAAGCTGGTTTTATTATTTTAAACAGGTTTTGTAAAGACACGGATATTATTACTGACAGTATCACTGTTATGAAATCCAGGTCAGAAATTATTGAAGGATCTTCAATATAGGCATCTGAAGCCCCTTAACATGGACTTTTTTTTTGACTCAAACAAATTTTAATCCATGGTTACGGAGCGATTAATATTTTGGTGCGCCTACTAATGAGTTTATTTGTTTGCTTAGTGTTAAATATCGCACAAAGATTTCACATATAGGACAAGTTTATGTTGTCTGTGTATGATGGAAAACCTCGTTAAACCAACCTGCAGTCTCCGCAGCCCACAAGCATGTTAAATGTTTTACCTTAGTTCCACAGAGGGGTTCGAACTTATAATGGATAGAATGAAGGGGACTCAGCAGTCCAACGCTCAATCAACTGAGCCATATAATTGATAACGGAAACATATTAAAACGGCTTACCTGTGTTTTGTCTACTGTGGACTTGTAATATAGCGTCCTCCTGGCAAGGAATCCGAATCGACTAATTTGCCTTTGTGCTTGACAACAGCTTGCTATAAGCCCGTGATTCCCAGTCCAGCCTAAACTGCCTAATAGCATTGGAGCACTTGATGTATGGCGTGTTTAAAAACCACTTGACTAGCGTCGGAGGCTCCATTTTGTTACCAATCTGTACATGCGCGAGTTTGTTTTTGCGACAGTTGTTAATGAATGTAAATGCCATAAAAATACCAAGGGAAAGAAATAAATGTGTTGAAATCTAATGCGTACTTAGTAATGAACATTGGTGCTCCAAATGTAGGCTTATGTATATATATATTGATTGAAATCAACAAATGTGATAAAATATCCATAAACTCGTTTGGATATTCATTGTTGTTATAAATGTAGAGAAATTTTGTGTTGCTTTCCTTGGCTGGAATTCGAACTAGGTTTCCGGCTAGCAGTACTAGCGCTCTAACCAACTGAGTTTCAGATATATAGGTATTAAAATACTTTGCACCAGGCAGTCGCTTTGCTGTGGTGTCCTGTTTTAAGTCCTGTCTTAACCCCGCGGAGTCTTTGTCTGTTACCAGTGTCGTGAAGGGTGGTTTTTTCTTCATCGGCTGGCGAGCTTCATATGAGTGAAATAATCCTAAGTACAGTGTAAAACACCAATAAAACAAACATATATTTCTGTGTATTATAATGTTCTAATTGTGAATTCATAGTAACGAGTTTCCAAAACAAACGTACAGCAACTGTTACATAACCGATTATTATCCAGGTCAAGGTTCGATTTTGTTCGCATCAATACTCCTATGTGTGGCCGTTTACAAAAAAAGTGCCGATAAAGCCAGGAAAACAAAGCAGAACATTGTGTATGCACTTTTACATTGAACTGAAAAAGATACGTTAACCAGCTGTAGCACTAATGTTATGCATAGATTATTTCCCTCACAAACAAGCAGTGACCAGCCGGTATTTCAGCCAGTTACAGGATTGCCGTATTCTAAAGGACATTGCTAGGAAAGATGTCAGTTAGCTTGTTTCCATGATATATGGGGTAATGTTATGTTTACACAACTAAAGATACATTTTCGCTCATGAAAATGTATTTGATTGTTGTTCAGATGTTAACTTTTCCTTTGTTACTTGACGGTGGGATAAGTTAAATAACCTTAAGTACGGCGTAACTCCTCAATCAAACAAACAATATGTGGTACACGTATGTCACAAAATGTCCTCCGTATTACTTCTTTAGAAACCCATTAAGTAAGCTCTTGGCTCCTTGTTTCTCATTACAATTGATTTGAAACCGGAAATAAAAGCGGTCAGAATGTGTCACTTTGAAGTATTCCTTAAGAGATTTATAACCACGTGGAATCCAAGACAGACACATTAGGGTAACAGAGTCTGGGCTCAAGTAATACGCTGGTAAATTATTTAGATGTTCAATAAATGTACTGCCAGGAGAGAGGTTGAACATTGCATTAATTAAACCGCTAGTGCCGGATTTTGTTATAAATGTGGGCGATATGCAGCAAACTATTTAAGGTATATTGATAAGCGACGTTTCGGCCTAGATGTTAAGACCGTTTTCAAGCAATGATTACTAATCTCAACAGGATATACACCCTTAAAGGTATCTTGCCACAATTTAACATAACAAACTAAAATAAATGCCGCTTAAACAAGGAATTTCTTTACAAGAGCATCAGGCCTCAGGAATATTCAGCCAAGCACCAACAGGTTTTCTTAAATACACCAAATCCACGCACAACTACTTCGCAAAAATGTATGTTTGTTCGGTATTATGATTCTTGTAGCAATGACGTTTTTAAAACGACTAAGGTAATTGTCTATTTGGCCTAAAGTTGCTGTAACTTGGTACCTGACTCTGTCGGTCATGTCTTTAAACCCCGCTTGAATCTAAAGCTGTCAAATCTGCTCAGTCTAAAACATTGTATTTCCCCCAAAAAAGGAAAATATCGTTAATGTATAAATTACAACATTAGATTCCTGCTAATCGAAAACTCATCTTTCAAAATCTTCTTCAAGAATGGTTTCTAGCATTTTTTGTCAACCAGCCTCAATAACCTGTGGTAAAAAAATCATCATCGCTTAAGTTTTATGTTCCATATACTTTCTTTGCAGCAGTGATATTTTATTCCTGGATGGTTTGGAATGTAAACCACAGTGCGGCAAATACTAAGGTAATTCACAATTTTCTTAAACTAAAAGACGTCAATTTGGAGATCGATAGATAAATGGTTTACAGCGAAGAACAATAACTTCTGTTACGTTAACCACAGGGTGCGCCATTTAATACGTGGTTTAGTTTGACAACACAGGCCATCTTTTTTCTGTAGATTTCTATTTCCAGTGTTGACATTTTATTTCCACTCTTTATTAACAAATCAATGTCATGGCAACAGTATATTTTGTTTAACGTTGATTTCTTTAAAACTTGAATATCCAAAACAAAATTCAATATCTTGAAAGATCAAATCTAATTAAGACAAATGCATGCCATTATTCAATTTGTCATCTGTTTATTGAATTTTATTGATTTTTTGAAAAAAAATTGAAACAATTAAAATACCGATTCAGCTTTTAGTATCTTGACAGAGCAGTTCTTAACCTTACAAATATATACCTTGATTTATGCAAACATTATCCAAATTGCTATTTATTTATTTTGGAGCTGGGCTTCCTACACAGTCGTTGCAATTTGTTACCTTTCAAGACTGACAAACTAACTTGTTTCAACTGTCGGGTCCGTATTATCACAAACAGAATACTGCACCGTTTTCAAGGACACGCAAAGTATGAATATTCTAAAAAATGTTATTTAATGGTTAAATTTCAAGCTCATAACTGCCCACAAAAAATAAAAAATAAAAGTTCATTTCCTGTTTTTGGTCGAACTTGTTGCGAATTCAATGTACAAGTATCGAAATCTCTGGTGATTGGTAGCTCGTCCTGCGCTTGCGCTCAATTGGCTATAAAGGAGAATAATGAATACATTGCGGGCACCTGTCCGGCGTCCTGTTAGTATTCTGTATTGTTTGTCTTTCGCCGGTGACGTCGAGTGAAGTTTTCATTCCCCATATGCTCTGTATGTCTCGTTCGCTTCTGCTTTACTTCCAGGTACATCCTCAAAACTTGGCGCTGTGTTTTGATAAGGCGTCTTACATAATGATTTTTCCTTTACTTATAGTTACAGGACTGGACGGGACAATGGTCACCATTTAAACTCACCATTTCACGTTATAACTAAATAAAATAGTAGCATGTACCCAGAACTGGACGGAATGTCATGAAATCTCTGTCATCACATGACGTGACTTACAGGCCCTATTGTAAATGAATTTCCCTGTTGACCTGATAAATAAAGGAGTAGCTTTGCGGTTGTCGAGGAGATCGCAGGGTTGTTTTTACGGGATTTTTTTAAATAAAGCCCTCGACATAGATTTAAAAAAACAAGGAAGCCAAGTTGGTATAGATAATATATTTCGACTTTATTATGACATCATTAGTTAAAGATACACGTATATACAAGTATATGTTTTAAACTGATGATGGCATAATAAAGCCGAAATATATTATCTATACCAACATGATTTCCTTGTTTGAAGTTTCTCTTATTCTATGTTTCTCAAAACTGATCTGTGAAACTACTGGCTTGAAGCGCTCAGTCCCGTTATCTTTGCTGAAGACAACATGTGATAACAGGGGTGTACCAAAGCTTCGTTTCAATCCGTCGCTTAGTTACGCGAGTTACTAACCAGTGATGTATCGTCCTTTTAATGTAAATCAACATATTTTAGTCGTTTTCCAATACATATTGTGAATTATTTTAAGTTCTTTTAATCTACTTTTCGCCATGCACATTTATTATGTGCAAAAAAATAGTATGGACCCTCTATAAAGATATGCACTCCAAGTGGAAAAAGAGTCAAGAAAGTCCTTGTTGTTTCTGACAGGTCGCTATTTAGATACAGCCAGTTGAAAATTATCTTGGGAAATATGGGCTAAATCTTGGGAAATCAATTATTTATGCAAATGAACACCATAACCAAATGTGTTTCTCAAAAGTAAATAATTACCAATTTTCCTGTGATCTAATTTTCTGAAAAGTCAATTCAACAAAAAAGATAATTGGGTTCACTCTATGAATTCTTTTTTGGCGTAGATCAAGTACATATATATATATATATATATATATAACATATCCTTGTGTCAGTGCTTACCGTAGAGAAATATATGCAGCCTTTACCTGGATAACAATTCGTTAGTTCTACCGTTAGCCTCTGTAGCTCAGTCGGTTAGAGCGTTGGCCCTGATAGCCAAAGATCCGAGTTTCGAATCACGGATGGAGGCAAACAAAATTTTCTTTCCCTACATTTATACAAAAATATAATAACATATATCTGACATATATTTTATATTGCTTAATTTGTTTTTTTACTTTGAAAAATAAAAATTTATATTCACAAGCAAAATTCATTATCTCTAGAGATCAAACTGATTAAGATAAAGGTATAAATTATTTAAGGTTAAATAATATTTAGATAGTTATTAGTTGATTGTATTTTTTATTTTTTCGTAGAACTTTGAGTACTTCAAATTAAAATCCAATGAACAGTTTCCTCTGAGCGCATAACGTGGTTATAGCGTAAATAGTTTGATTGATGCAAACAGTTTTATGTTGTTATTAATTTATTAATCAAGTCACCAGCGTTTCATAGATGTTGAAAGTTAACATAACTCATAATAGCCTGTGCTATTTGGTGACCCTGGTTTATGTCCCAGAGACAACTTTACAATTCAACTACTTCTTTCAGAGTACATTATAAATTCTGCGATCTCTCCAGCTGATTAAGCCCATCTCTCTCCCCAGATTTATGTGAGCCACAACAACTTATTTCCCACCACCGCAAAACTACACAAAAAACCTAGTAAATTTATTGAACAAAAAAACAATACAACTTAATTCCAATTTTTCATCATTGTTTGTATCTAAATATTGTCTCTAACTGAAATTTCCTGCGCCAAGTATGTTTGTATTTTATCTTCAGAAATCACTTTTATTGTGTGTCTTTTCTGAACGAAACAGGATACAGGCTTACAAGGTTGTCTTACAGTGCTACCAATTGTATAACAAACTACATGTACAATAAAGATTGCTTAAGCCAACATAACTCGAAACAAGATCAATACGAAACCTTTTGAAGCATTTATATTGATTTTCTTATGTACATCTTCACATTTACTTAAATCTTCTTCCCTTTTAGCCAGTCTGTGATAGTTAATTGACCACTTAACGTCACAAGCTTCCTATTTTATTCGATCAGCAAGACGTTTGGCAAATTTGCTAATCAAACATTTGCTGAAAGTTTGACATTTTTTTCTGAATATCACCACGGCCCTATAAATCTGTTATATACGGTTTGATGTGATTCATTTAATGATAATATAAAAGGAGGGTGAATATTGCATCGATGCCATTACAAGAATTGGACAAACACTTCACCATAAAACACCTGTGTGTTGGGATAGTTTCCTCAAATAATATAAATTGAATCTTGGAATATAGGATGCCGTTTCATGTTGTAGTGCAGATGAAACAATCCATGTTAAACACAATAATTTCACTTTCACTTTTCAATTTTGTATTGTTGGTACCCATTGTTACCCACTATTTATCACCAGGATCGAATTAAAACATTTACCCTGACAATGAGCCCCACGTTGTTCTCAATTTGTGTTATGTTGGCATGTAGACGTCTCTATGTTTGTCTCTCTATGTTTATCTCTTGTAAAGAACGTTCTAAGACATTGCTAGTGCTTTGCAAATCAACTACAGGTTTGTTATATATGTAATATAAACTTAAGCTTCTTTTCTAGTTTGATTTGTGTCGGTCACCACAACGATATTATTTCTCATATACGCTATTTCTTATATATTATATATTATATATGGTATTTCTTATATATCATACATCGTAATGACATTGTAGTCACCTTCATTTTTCGAACCATATGCTCACATATGGTCATTAGGGTACTGTATAGGCCTACAATTTATAACTATTACCTAATTCTCTTTCGTTGCGTTAATTTCACATAGAAAACAAAAAACAATTTTGACTTAAAAATCACTTGAACCCGGCATTATTCGACTCCGTTTAGAGACTAGTGGGACACGGAAAAAAAGATACTCCCAGATCGTGTGAATCGTAAGTAGACTCAACAACCCAGTGATAAAAAGAGCAATGTGAAATCCTGTTCTGACAATTCGTTGCCACTCATTATATTTGCTGCAGTTAAAATGTCAAATTTAATAGAGCTGAAAATGTTTATTTAGGTTCACACAATAATATAACAACAACAGGACAATTTGTGTATTTGTTATGACTGACATTTCTGTGTCCTGCACGATTTTGGCTAAAAACGTTTGTTAAATCTACATTAACTGTTCAAATGTTTTGCATTGACTGAAAAATTACGTAAAACATGTAAAACAAATTGCGTTGACTTAAAAACTATCCTTGCAAACAGTGATCCATCATTTTTATAAAAAAAATGACAAATTCAATGGAGTGCACATTTGATTTAAAGAGAAGAGTTACAAGTGTTCCGGATGTGAACGATAAGTAGACTGATTAATAAGTAAACAAACGACACTGGATTTCGTGTATTCGTTTGTTTGGGGTCTTGCGGCGCTCTTTAATTTTAATCATATGACCGAGTGCCATCCACATGTGTGAAGAAAACGTCCATAAAGAACACTCTCAATACACAAGACACTATAGAACATTACAGGACTAAAAGCAAGAACACTACAACACATTGGCCTCCTTGTGCCCTTTAGCTTTGAAAACAACAGAGCACAGGAAGCTTCCGCCATCCACCGGTCAAGAGAAACTGGAAAATGAGTAGGCTTATCCATGTTGTGAAATGGATTTGTGAACCATCGACTTAATAATAGACGATTAATCAACAGTCGACATTCTGAAATTATTATTGCTTACATGTATGTACTGAATCTTAAATGAAATAATGTGCATGTAACACAGTTATGCGAACGATTCTTTCCAAGGGACAAAATAGTGTGTGCACGTGTATGTGTGCACACACTTGCGCGTGTGTGTTTTGTTGTGTTTTTTTTATATAATATAAGACAATACGACCAGTGAAATGGTGGCACGGACGTATCGTTTTGGAAGCATTGTGACAAGCAACGAATTATCTATGTCAGGAATGTTCTGTGATTTAGAGTAGATTGGTGATTTGTATGGCTCCAGAATGTAGTGACCCGCGAAAATAAATCTACCCTTACAAGATTTATCTCTGTATTAACTTCGCAGTGTGGTGTTGTTTGTTAATGGCACATGGGCTGTTAAAAACTCGACTGTTTTATTGTAAAGCGACACGATTTAAACGCGTTTGGTACGAATTTGTGGGAAGAACAACAAGCAAGTAAAAAAAGTCCAATGGAAGTTTTTCCAGGCCCAATATGTATCAGGCTTACACGTAGAACATATTTATTTACACACATGGAAATCACTGCAATCTACTTACAACCAGACGTTAAAAACTATGCGAATTGTCAAATATAAAAACCGATTTAGACCATTTGTTTTTACTTCTCTTCAGCTGTAAATGCAAATACCTGTTTTAAAGACGTATTGAATTTACTCCTTGCAATTTCAGAAGGTGGTTTTGTCAGCTTTCTATCCGGTTTTAGCCAAACAACTGCAACGAATCGTCGTGTGAAAAGCGAAATACTCGTGGGAACAATGTTAAACACCAATCAGATCAATGAATCATTGGATTATAATTACAAATATAATTTCTTTATTATGGTGCGTATCATATGGCATCCAGGTTCCATTTATTGCTAATTATTCCTATCAAATTCCATTAACATTGTCCAACCAGCCTATACAGATTCGAAGAAAAAGTGTGATACAAAGTATTTTAAGATTGAGTTGTGTGACCTTTATGATGTATCATTATGAGATGTATCTATAAAAGCCTTACCTGTTTGTAATGTTATCCCTTTTCTGTATCTAAACAATGGTTTTGTTTGTGACAGTTAGACCTTTACTCGCTCTTATCGTATGACTCTGCTACAAGTTCATAAAACAATATGTCATATGGTTGCCGATTTGCTTGGCAGTGTGAACCCAATAAAATATGTGTGTCCTAGATAATATATCCCTTGGCACTTCAAGTAACTGGTTAGTGTAAAATCTTATTTACTGAAATACTTGAGAATTGTCCAGAGACCAACACCAACTTGCCCTAGGTGTAATCCAATTTCCTTAAATGGGCAGTTAAGTGGTCGTCAAGTAGAAACCATTGGTACCAGAAGATGAGGAAAACCATTATTTTGTCAGAATATTTTACTTTCTAACCTTGTTAAATTCATAAATAATATCGAACAATTAATTGCTAGGATTTTAACATGCATGTTGTTATGATAATCTGAATCCTGGATTCTCAAAATGATAAAAGAAACAGTTCGTAAATAGCATTAATGATCGCTGTGCAATTCGCAGCTCAGAATATGATCTGCCTTTGGTGTGTTTATTTACTGTCATAAGTTATTTCCTGCGAGTAATGGTAGAGGGATTTCAATTGTGTAAGCGTCCACTCCTCATAGATAAGCGAAAATGAAACCCCTTATATACAGTACTGTGCAATGCTTAGCATTGTTGCGGGCACATAAGTTGCACTTAACGTCTGTTTTCAATTTACTTCTATTCGTTGTGTACATGTAGTTGTTATCAAAATATTAGTCGGTAAGTGCAAAGACCTTAAAATTACACATTTATGTTCCGTACTGTTCTGTATCGTTATACATGGAATAAGTAGTAGACTAATACCGGTACATTATTCTTCATCTAACGCCTACCTGCTTTCCACATGGTTGCGTGACTAATATAAAGTGATTAGGGACGATATTATTTTGTGTTTGTTTAAATTACACGGTAGATAAGCAAGCCTTTAAAAGACGAAAGAGAAGCAACTGTATTCATAATATAATCACACTAGAAGATTAATTGAGTATTTGAGTAATTAAGTGTTGCATTAATTTCTTGTGAATCCTCCAGTACAACCATACAGGTTTAATTGCTAGCACACTTACAGAATGCTAGTCGATTAACATATTAACACATTTAAAAACAAATCAGTTTAGTCTGTGTGTTTGCTTAATTGGGACATTGCACCGTATTTTATTTTTATTCCACTCATTAAAGGGTTATTTCACTCCTTTTTGGCCAGCTCGATTTGCGCAGGAAACCACCGTACTTGTAACACAGAAGACACCGCAATACATTTACAGGACGAATGACAGGACACATCTTAAAAATGGCTTACTGATGCACCTTAGCTCGGAGAGCACAAGGGAACAGAAGCCTCCACCCGTGACTTCTGTCTAAAAGTAGAAAATCATGATTCTTTAATAATATCATAGAATTAGATCTGAGTTATACCCGATCTGCACTTTTAAGCTATTTTCTTATATATAACAGAATGCTAGTCCTAGCGTAACACGTTTAATACACAACTGACATTAGTTTGAAATACAAAAAAATAATTTAATTACATTATGGAATATGTTGCGAATGTCTTTATAACTAGACATCCAATCAACCTACATATTTGGGTCTTTTTCAATTGTCGTTACAGATAAATATTCACTACTTTCAATGCAGGAAACTAGATTAAGACATTGTACCTTCTGACGGTGTGTAATCAACTGTAATTTGCTAACAGGACATGCTTGTTTGTGGTTAATGGTTTTGCTTATAGACCAGTAAGAGATGCATTCTATACACATTGCCTTTGTGAGAAACTCTTTTGTCAATGGAAACACACTTTTGTTTATTCAAATCATATTATGTATCAGCCCTTCACGCAATTAGATATCTTCTTTTAGAGGCAAATAGAAATCCAGACACTTAAATTTTTATGGATTTTATGGATATCAACTTCTGATATATTTTCGGAGCAACGTTTCGGCCTAGATACTATTACAGTTGTTAAGCAATTAAAACGTTTTTGCTTGAAATTGGTCTTAGCATTTATCTCGAAATGTACCATAAGCAGTTATGTATAATATCGTATGTTATTCAGTTAAATCTCCACTAACCTCCAAATGGTTATTGATGCCATTAGATATTTTACGAGCATTGGCGTGTATGTGTGTCAGATAAAAAGCATGCTCAGCTCTATTAAATTTGACCTTTTAACTGTAACAAGTTATATTGAGTTACGAACTGTCAGGAAAGTCATGACGTAATGTATACATTTAATCAAGTGGTGGATGTGTCAACGGTCGACTCACGATTCAAACCATCTTAGGACATCTTTGCTATCCTTTTCCTACCAGTCTCTAAACGCCGTAGGATAATATTGGGTACACAAATTATTTTTTATTTAAAATTGTTTTCCGTGTTCTATGTGAATTACAATCGGCGAAAGAGAATTAGTTAATAGCTATAAACTTTAGGCCTATACAGTACCCTAACATCACATGTGAGTGGTTCGACCAATGTAGGTGACTACAATGTCATTACGATGTACGATGTGAACCATACATAAGAAATAATATCATTGTAGTGAGCAACACAAATCAAACAAACAAACAAGCTTAAGTTTATATTACATATACATATAGAACAAACCTCTACCCGATTTGCAAAGCACTAGCAATGTCTCAGAACATTAGATTCCATCCCTTTCTCTTAACGTTCTTCACAAGAGATAAACATGAAAACCTCTACATGTAAACATAGCACACATTGATACCAACGTGCGATTCATTTTCAGGGTAATTGTTTTAATGCGAGTCTGGCGACTTCTCGCACAATGGGCACCAACAACACAATATTATTCATCTAGGTGTTCCATCTGCACTACAGCAGGAAATGGCAGCCTATTTCCAGATTAAATTAATAGTGAGTCAAGCAGCTGTTCCAAAACGCTGTGTTTTAGGAAGAAGTGTTTGTCCAGTTCTTGTAGTGGCATCGATGCAATATTCACCCTCCTTTAATATTATCATTAAATGAATCACTTCAAAACTTATATGACAGATTTATTGGGCCGTAGTGTTATTCAGAAAAAAACCCTCAAACTGTCAGCAAATGTTTGATTAGCAAATTTGCAAAACGTCTTGCTGATTGAATAAAACATGAAGCTTGTTACGTTAAGTGGACCATTTACTATCACAACTGCTGAAAACGGAAGAAGATTTAAGTAAAGGTAAAGGTGTACATTAGAAAATCAATACAGATGTTTCCAAAGGTTTTGTTTTGATCTCGTTTCGAGTTATGTTCCCTTAAGCAATCTTTATTGTACATGTAATTTGTTGTACAATTGGTGGCACTGTTAGACAAACCTTATAAGCGTGTCTCCCGTTTCATTCAGAAAACAAAAAACACAATAAAAGTGATTACTGAAAAAAAAAAAAAAAAAAATTTGGTGTAGGATTTCAGTTAGAGACAATATTTAGATACACACAATGATGAATAATTGGAATTAGGTTGTAATATTTTTTTTCTCAATAAATTTACTAGTTTTTTGTGTAGTGTTGCGGTGGTGGGAAACAAGTTATTGTGGCACACATAAATCTGGGGAGAGAGATGGGCTTAATCAGCTGAAAAGACCGCAGAATTTATAATGTACTTTGAAAGCAGTAATTGAATTGTAAAGTTGTCACTGGGACATAAATCAGGATCACCAAATAGCACAGGCTATTATGAGTTGTGTTAAGTTCCAACATCTATGAAAAGCTGGTGACTTGACGTAATAAAAAAAAAATAACAACATAAAACTGTTTGCATCAATCAAATTATTTACGCTATAACCACGTTATGCGCTGAGTGGATACTGTTCATTGAATTTTTATTTGAAGTACTCAAACTTCTCCGAAAAAAAAAAATGCAATCAACTTATAACTATTTAATTATTATTTACCTCAAATAATTTATACCTTTATCTTAATCAGTTAGATCTCTAGAGGTAATGAATTTTGGCTGTGAATAGAACTGTTCATTTACCAAAGTAAGATAACAGCAAATCAACATACAATATATGTCAGATTTATGCTGTGTATGAACATCCATAGAAAGTAAATGACTTGATCTACGCCAAAAAAGAATTAAAAGAGTGAACCCAATTATCCTTTTGTTAAATTGACTTTTCAGAAAATTAGATCACAGGGAATAAAAATTGGTAATTATTTCCATCTGAGGAACACATTTGTTTATTGTGTTCGTCTGCATGACCACATTGCTCTGCTATAGGCAAAGGTTTTCCACCAAATTTGGGCTATATTTCTCTGAGCTAAGTGACACCAGTATATAATAAGCTTTTCAAACGGCTATATCTTAATAGCGACCTGTAGGAAACGACAAGGACTATTTGGCCTTTGCTTTTACTATTTGGGGTGCATATCTTTATAGAGGGTCCATATTTATTTCTGCACGTAATCAAATTACCTGGAGACAAATAATTAAAAAACTTCAAGCAATTAATGTATTAGTAACGACTACAATTTGTTTATTTACTTTAAAGTGACGAGACAGCAATGGTTAGTAACTTGCGCAACTAAGCGACGGATCGAAACAAAGCTTTGATACACCCATGTTATCATATGTTGTCTTCAGCAAAAATAATGGGACTGAGAGCCTTAAGCCAGTAGTTCAATATATCTGTGTTGAGTAACAAAGAATAAAACAAACTCCGAACAAGGAAGTCATGTTGGTATAGATATTATATTTTGCCATCATCGTATACCTGTAAACCTGTAAATACTGATGATGGCAAAGCAAAGCCAAAATATATTATCTATACCAACGTGACTTCCTTGTTCGGAGTTTTAAAAAAAGTATATGTTGAGGGCTTTACTAATTCGTTTATTTGATTGGTCTTTAACGTCGTGCTCAAGGGAATTTCACTTACATGTATATATGAAGACTTTGCGGTATGTGTGTACCGATACTGTGGAGAACAAGGAAGAAACCTCCTAAAAAGAACCCTGCGATCTCCACAGCCACCGGAAAACTACTCATGTCGTGTGATGACAGAGATTTCACGAGATTCCGTCCAGTTCCGGGTACATGCTACTATCTTATTTCATTATTACTTGAAATGATAAGTTTAAATGGTGACCATAGTCTAATCCTATAACTAAAAGTAAAAAAAAAATCATTGCGAAAGACCCCTTATCAAAACTGAGCGGAACATTTTCCAGGAGGTAGCCAGAAGTAAACCAGAAGCGAACGAGACATACAGAGCCTTTGGGCAATGAAAACGTCACTCGACGTCACTTGCTAAAACGATCAAGACAAATTACTAACGCCGGACAGGTGCCCGCAATGTATTCATTATGCTCCTTTATAGCCAATTGAGCGCAAGCGCAACACGATCTATCAATCGCCAGAGATTTCGATACTTGTAAATTAAATTCGCAAAACAGGAAATGGACTTATGTTTTTTTAATCTTCGCAGTTAAGAGCTTGAAATAAAACCATAAACAAGTTAGTTTATCATTATTAAAAGGTAACAAAGTGCAATGACTCGTGTGTTGGAAGCCCTGCTCCAAAATAAATAAATAGCAATTTGGATACTGTTTGCATAAATCAAGTTATATATTTGTATCGTTAAAAACTGTTCTTTCAAGATACTAAAAGCTGAATCGGTATTTTAATTGTTTCAAATTTTTTCAAAAAATCATTAAAATTCAACAAACAGATGACAAATTGCATTATGGTAAGCATTTGTCTTAATTAGTTTTGATCTTTTAGGATATTGAATTTTGCTTTGGAGCTTCAAGTTTTAAAGAAATCAGCGTTAAACAAAATATACTGATCTTATCAGAAAGAGAAAAAAATGTTGATTTGTTAATAAAGAGTGGAAACAAGGTTTCAACACTGGAAATAGAAATCGACAGAAAAAAGATGGCCTATTTTGTCACACTAAACCATGTATTAAATGGCGCACCCTCTGGTTAATGTAACATAAGCTGTTGTTCTTTGCTGGAAACCATTTATCAAATAGACCCGTAATTTGATTTCTGATTATCGATCTCCAAAGTGACGCCTGTTAGTTTAAGAAAATTGTGAATTACCTTATAATTTTCCGCACTGTGATTTACTTTTCAAACCATCCAGGAATTAAATATCACTGCTGCGAAGAAAGGATATGGGACATAAAACTTAAGCGGTGATGATTTTTTTACCACAGGTTATTGGCTGGTTGACAAAAACATGCGCGAAACCGTTCTTCTTGGAGAAGATTTTGAAAGATGAGTTTTCGATTAGCAGTAATCTAATGCTGTATTTTATACATTTACGATAGTTTCCTTTTTGGGGGGAATACAATGTTTTAGATTGAGCAGATTTTACAACTTAAGATTCAAGCGGGATTCAAAGCCATGACACACAGAGCCAGATACCAAGTTACAGCAACTTTAGGCCAAATAGACAATTACCTTAGTCGTTTTAAAAACGGTTTTGATACAATAATCATAATATCGAACCAACGGACGGTTTTGCGAATTAGTTGTGCGTGAATTTTGCGTCTTTAAGGAACGGGAACACCCTTAAAGGAAACCTGTCGGTGCTTGGCTGAACATTTCTGAGACCTGATGCTCTTTGATCTTAGAGGCTCTTGTAACGAAATTCCTTTTTTTAAGCGGCATTTATTTTAATATATTCTGTTCGATTGTGGCAAGATTCCTTTAAGGGTGTATATCCTGTTGAGATTTGTAATCATTGCTTGAAAACGGTCTTAACGTCTAGGCCGAAACGTCGCTTATCAATATACCTTAAAGAAATTGCCGCGAACCGCCTACATTTATAACAAAACCGAGCACTAGCAGTTTAATAGATGCAATGTTCAACATCACTCCTGACAGTACATTTATTGATTATCTAAATAATTTACCAGCGTATTACTTGAGCCCAGTCTCTGTTACCATAAAGTGTCAGTGTTAGATCCCACGTGGTTATAAATCTCTTAAGGAATACGTCAAAGTGACACATTCAGACCGTTTTTATTTCCGGTTTCAAATCAATTGTAATGAGAAACAAGTAGCCCAGAGCTAACTTAATGGGTTTCTAAGGAAGTAATACGGAGGACATTTTGTGACATACGTGTTTGTTTGTTTGATTGGGGTGTTACGGAAGGAAATTAGTATTGATGGCGCATGCAGTTCTAAGTTTTTAGAACTATGCTCGCCATTACTTTGCATTATTTTAAGTCAGTAGATCAGATATTATCACCATTCAGAGAAAATTATAGGCTTCTGATTGGTCAATGCAAGGGACGTACAGCACCGTGTTTACCATACACATGGGGAATATTTTGCACAGGCGAGGCATATTTTGCATATAC
>JAVFBZ010162422.1:0-17551 GCA_032466195.1 Katharina tunicata
GATAGACTCTACTTATAGTAAAGCCTACGGTAGAAGGTGGTAAGTTTCAGTTTGAGAATAATGATAGACTCTACTTAAAGTAAAGCCTACGGTAGAATGTGGTAAGTTTCAGTTTGAGAATAATGATAGACTCTACTTATAGTAAAGCCTACAGTAGAATGGGGTCATTTTCAGTTTGAGAATAATGATGGACCTTAATTATAGTAACCTATGGTAGAATGGGGTTATTTCAGATGAGTGCATTTTTCATTACCTCCATAGCAGTGGAATCATTTTTAGTAGAACCCTTTAATAGGCTTAGTTACATGTAGTTGATGATTGTAATGCAGATTCCCCTTCGTTGGATTAGAGTCCCCCTGCCCTGTTGACCTTACATGCAGGTAATCGATAAATCCAAAGAGGCCTTATGATGATGCTCTTTGACCTGAAATCTGTGAAGGATCAAATCATTTCAATTGCGCACTGAAGGGCTCAATGTATCAAATCATTTAAATTGCGCACTGAAGGGCTTGATGTATCAAATCATTTCAAAAGCCTATGGTAGAATGAGGTAACTTTCAGTGTAAAAATAAGGAATACTCTAATTATACTAAAACCTTTGATAGAATTCGGTAAATTTCAGTTCTAGAATAACAAAGAGATATTATTATAGTAAAGCCTATCGTAGAGTGAAGTATGTTTTAGTTTGAGAATAATGATAGACCCTTATTACAGTCATGCCTATGGTAGAATGGGTTAAGTTCAGATGAGTGCATTTTTCATAACCTCCGGCTGGTTCACAGGGTGTATGTTAGGAGGGTTTGTTTCTCATAATGTGATTTTAAAATAAATATATAAATCCAAAGTGGCCTTATGATGATGTTCTTTGACTTGAAATCTGTGAAAGATCAAATCATTTCAATTGCGCACTGAAGGGCTTCATGTATTAAATCATTTGAATTGCGCAATGAAGGGCTTCATGTATTAAATCATTTGAATTGCGCACTGAGGGGCTCCATGTACAATGTCTTTATCTTTGTGTTGAACTAGTGCTATCTGTCATTAAGGGTGGTTTTGTTCACCCATACGGCTGGCGAGCAGTGAACCCTACACGAATGAAGTATTTTTACCTTTTCTGTATGATTTTACATAAAAACCTTGTTATGAGTGTGTTTGCCTTTGTTTTTGTTTATAGAATAGCATACACATTACTGAACGACCATGGGAAAGCCAGAGAATGTTACAGGAAAGCGTTAGAGTTGGATTCTGACAATCAGAGCTATCAAAACAACCTTGAGATTGCCGAACAGAGGATCCGTGAGGAATCAATGCAGGGCGGCGGTATGGGTGGCCTTGACCTCTCCTCAATACTCGCAAACCCTGCCCTTATGAATATGGTAAGAACAAACTAGGTCAAAGGTTATAAAGTGTAATGTGGCAGGAACCACCCAGGTCATAGTCCTCAAATTATGATATTGTAAGAAACACCCAACTCAAAGTTCATAAATTGTAATATGGTAAAGACCAGCCAGGTCAAAGTTCACAAATTATAATATTGTAAGAACCAGCCGGATTAAAGTTCACAAATGTTAATATTGTAAGAACCAGCCAGATTAAAGTCCACAAATTATAATATTGTAAGAACCAGCCAGGTTAAAGTTCACAAATTATAATATGGTAAGAGCCAGCCAGGTCAAAGTTCATAAACTGTAATATGGTAAGAGCCAGCCAGGTCAAAGTTCATAAATTGTAATATGGTTAAAACCAGCCAGGTCAAAGTTCATAAATTAACATATGGTAAGGACCAGCCAGGTCAAAGTTCATAAATTGTAATATGGTAAGAGCCAGCCAGGTCAAAGTTCATAAATTGTAATATGGTAAGAGCCAGCCAGGTCAAAGTTCATAAATCATAATATGGTAAGAGCCAGCCAGGTCAAAGCTCATAAATTGTAATATGGTAAGAGCCAGCCAGGCCAAAGTTCATAAATTGTAATATGGTAAGAGTCAGCCAGGTCAAAGTTCATAAATTGTAATATTGTAAGAACCAGCCCTGTCAAAGTTCATAAATTGTAATATGGTTAGAACCAGCCAGGTCAAAGCTCATAAATTGTTATATGGTAAGGGCTATCCTGGTCACAGTTCTTTTATTGTAATATTGGCAGGACATGCCGTCATATGAGTGAAATAGCTTTACAGCATGATAGCCCAAAAACAAAGAAACTATTATGTGTTCTATGTTGTAGTGTGTTATTCCAAATTCCCAAAATACTGGTCAATATCTAAACAACATAAAAATAATAGTTACTTTTTTTATAAAGTAATCCTCCCATTAAATAAATCTATTTTATTTCAGGCCACCACCATGATGAGCAATCCACAGATGCAGCAAATGTAGGTGGATATAATCAGTGTTGTCTTTCAATTTTATTTTGCGGGTGGTTGCATGAGACCATCCTGTGTCCTGGTGCTCTCAGAGCTAAAAGGCATAAAAAAAGTCTACTCGCTGTGTCTGTTGCGAGTGAGATTGAGCGTGGTTTCCTTCACCCACAGAGCTGGAACACCCTGATACCGGTGAAATAAGAACTGCATAAAACAGCCTTAGACAAACTTATGCCAATCTGATATTTTACAAATGATCAAACCTGTAGAATAAAGCCGTTATATTCCTTATCTCCAAACTAAGCGGCATTGCCACATTGGGAAGTCAGTTTGTTTTGTCATCTCCTGTCTTACATACCGTGTCTTACATACTGTGCCCTCTGGCTAAGGGCAGTACGTTCAAGATTATATTCATGCTGTCATACTTAGCACAGGAGGAACATTATCTTTCCAACAGTGATAACACTTAACTTCACATTTTGGTTGTGTTTAATAGAGTCGCTGTCTACTGTTGGAATACAGCGCCATCATATAAGTGAAATAACATTGACCTTGGCGTTAAGCACCAATCAATCAATCAATCAATCTTACATACAGTGATTGAAATTTAAACTCTTTCACATAATTTGATTCTCTAGTTGCATTGGGCATTTCGGCCTAAAGTTATGCTAAATAGTTCTATTATAGTTCTTCATTTTCTTTTCTGTTACATGCTCTATGTTGATTTTTATTGGGCTAAAAAATGGCCTGTCATTACACTAAAGCCGATAATCGGAGGTGAGGGACACTACCGGAGATAGGCAAAGTTGAACTAGAATGATTGGGATGGGGACTGTCTTATGAAGTACATTGTAAACCCCCATCAAACAATAACATGGCACATGTCCACCAACATACATTATCATTTTTCCTAGTTGAGTAATTTTTATGCATGTTATAAGCTGGTAATGAAGGAGCTACATAAATTGTTTGTTTCATATGTTTTAGGATGGCTAATGTGATGTCAGGGGCACCACAGCCCCCAGAGGGCGAGTCAGGAGGCGGTATAGCTCCATTATTACAAGTGTAAGTTTATTTGTCAGTTTCTAGTTTTTCACAAGTCAGAGAGCCAATTTTCCTTTCTCATAAGGTAGAGTAAGCTGGGCGACATGTCCAAGTCTTTTGTTGTTGGTGTTGTTATGTGTGGTCAGATTTCTCTTGTTGATTCCTTCGCTATTTAACCAGCACATGTCTTCGTCATAGTGAAACAACCTTAAGTACAGCATTGTAATTATTCCTCAGTTCAAATGGAGGTAAACGAAAGTATGTGACTGGTCTTACTCATAGTTTGCTTTGACTTTATTTTCTAGATACCCTAAATCCTAAACAAATTCGACCTCTAAGGGTACAACTTTAAGTAATTTATTGAATGTTTAAGTGTGAATTTGAAAAAAAAACTTACATTTTCTGGTAATTTTAAGTCTGAACTTCATAAAAAAATCATAATTGCATGTATACACTTCTTACCCTTTGCATAAAATACAGTTTTATAAGTTGTAAAGGGGGTCGAATTTGTTGAGCATTTATCGTAATACACTATATATATTTTTAAATTCATTAATGTTTAGAAGTCTTGTCCACTAATTTTCATCTGTAGTGTGATCCTGCCAAGTTTCATTTAATTCTGCAGTGGCTGTGGATTTAACAGGGTGGTTTTTACAAGGTTTCTTCTCGTTTTTCCACCATACACCGGCAATGCAGTCATCATTTAGGTGAAATACTCTCGAGTAACACCATTCAAATAAATAAATTAATTAATTTCGTTCAGTTTATTGAGATGTTGCCTTTTTAACCAAGTTTTCTCAAGAAAAAACAAACTCAGATTAATAACAATGCTAGTCTGCCTCAGCTTCTGTCTATCAAGGGATAAAAAATTGTCTGAAATCTAAGAACACAACAGTAGGTATGTGCTTAAGATATAAATAAACAAACACAGTTAATGCAAAGATGTCATACCCCTTAATAGGCTGCAACGTTAAACACCAATCAAGAAAAAAAAATCATCCATGGGCGTACATTGTAAATATCTTCACATTTTTTGTATCTCTTTTGCCCCTAGGTTTTCTCTGGTCTGCAACACCTGCAGTTTGAAGACATAATATTTCTAACACCTGTAAGATTGTAAACACCAAGTTTATAATGTTTTCAAGACTTGCTATGTTTCACAAACACCAGCACTGAAAGTCACCCTTCTGGTAAAATGGTCATAATATATATTTTACCTTGTTGGGTTGTAGAGGTCAACAGTTAGCGGCTCAGATGCAGGCTCAGAATCCAGATTTAGTGGCACAATTACGTCAACAAATGGGACAAAACAACGAAGCTCCAGATAACCCAGCAGAAGGTTAGTATCAATGCGGTGTTTAAAAAACAGGCATCTTCAGAAATTAGGACAGGGAGGAGCTTGTTGTAAGTTGGTGACCTAAAGAAATGGATATCAGAAAACTGACCCTCTGGCTTAGGGCAGGATGTCCCAAGCAAAAAAATACATGTACTTATCATTGGAGTAACTTTATTAATGGGACAAAACAACGAAAATCCAGATAACCCGACAGAAGGTTAGTAACTTCAGAAATTAGGAGAGGGTGGAGCTTGTTGTAAGTTGGTGACCTAAAGAAATGGACATCAGAAAACTGGTACTCTGGCTTAGACATACATGTACTTAGCATTGGAGTAACTTTATTTTTAAACGGAGCCAAAACACTTCACATTGTGTGGTTGTGTTAGTGTGGCTTTTTACTGTTGGGGTAGACCACTGTTATAAGTGAAACAACCTTGGTCACTGACTCACTGCATTAAACACCAATCAACCATAATGAAACTGAATCCTTGGTGTGTCACATTTTCTGTCCTCCTTGTTAAAGTGGATCGCCATTAATGAGGGGTGGGTGGGTGGGTTTCCCTCACCCATTGGGCTGGTATACGCCCCATTCATTAAACCCAGTATAAGTTTGAATCGCCTTGTCAAGCTTAAGTATATGAGGGATGCTTGCAGGGTGATCATGTTAGGGAAATACCCTTTAGTACAACCTTAAACACCAATCAAATAAATATAGATTTTAGACAGGCATGATTGTTACATTAAGGAAGTATTCTAAAGTAAACTGGTGGTTGGGCAGGAACGTCGTGTGTCTTAGTACTCACTGAGGTAAGGGGCATCAGGAAGCGGATGTATTGTTGGGTCTTCTGTGTTGGGGTGGTTTCCTACACCCATTGGGCTGGCATGCCGTCATGTAAGTGAAATAACCTTGAACACCAAAGTAACAAACAAACGAATACTTTTTGATACAAGTGGATTGACTTTTTGTTTGTTGATTTTAGGTACACCACCACCTCAGTAACAGCAGACTAGTCCATGATATATAAAAGAAGAAAAGACAATTTCTTTGATTAAGAAGGGACACAGTTGGACTTGTTATATCATTTGCTTAATATGGTGTTGCATCTGTGCTTCCTGATTGGTCTGTTATCCTTATGACATCACAGTTGCCATTTTGTAACCATAGTTACTTCAGTGGGATAGTTCATTTCCTGTGTGGAGGGACCAGGCAGTGGAAAGGTCCATTTCATGATAGAGATACACGTACTAGAATGATCATCTTATTTATGAAAGGCTTCGTTGGAGAATTTATTGGCAATTCATCATTCGTCGTTGCAAAGACTCAACAAAGTACAAAAATGACAATCCTGTGTTGTGGATTTTATTCAATAAACCAAAAATTTGTACATTATGAACATGTGTTACATTTTTAACACCGGACAATACAAAGAACTGCAGTGCCATCTCTGTTTCTCCATAGTTTTGTTTCTGCTATATCTGGTTTGTGGATAGTACATGTATTTAGCTAGTAATGTTTTTCATAAACAATAACTACCGGTGGTTGGGTGGGAGCCTCCTGTGCCCAAATGTTCTCTTGAGCTAAGGGGCGCCAGGTTGTGGTGTCCTATTCGAGTCCTGTTAATGTATATTGTTGTGTTACCTGTTGTTACTGTGATTTCGTTCAGATTGGGCTGGCACAATGTTTTGTGAGTGATATAATCATTTTCTTTAATTATTTGTTAATTCAAACAAAAGGAAAGGAAGTATTCATATTGCTAACATTCGCTACTTCCGTCTTGGAGTTTTAGTGACATCGGTAAAAGTAGATTTACAAGGAGTTATAAGTTTGAGTGGAAATTTTATGTCGGCCATGCCTGAGTGTCTAAATCGTTACTCTCGCGAGATCTCGGTATATTTGGGAGAAGTTATTATTCTGCACCATTTGGCTTTGAATAAGAGATATCTCTAATTCCCTCGAATCAGAGATATCTCTAATTAAATTAGAGATATCGATAATTCAGTTAGAGAAATCTCTAATTCGAGGGTATTAGAGATATCTCTAATTGTATGATAATTTGGCCCTCCATAAATTTCTAGGCTTTTACTATTAAGAACAAGTTTCTTCAATTTTCCACCATTGTTGAATATAGCACATCTGGAGTGATTAGGTCAGTGATCTAAACTCTCCTCAAATGTAAATGTTTTCCCACCAAAAACAGTGGACATCATTTATATAAGTGAAACAATGTATCCTCTGTCTTCAGTACAATGTTAAACACGAATGCAATAAGTATGAAATGTGATTATGAAATCAAGGATTACCTAAAATAAATGAATAGATATGGTTTGACGAAATGTTTTCACATTTAATAGTTGTGCATTTTTAATTATCAAGTTTAAATAATATATACATCAATTTCATAAATTTACAAGTTGACATATATACAAACTCACAACATTTGAAGCTGAGCAGAATATACATGTAATAGAAATTCATCCACAAATCTGTTCACTGTAAATGAAGCTTATTTCTACTTTTAATATGGACACCTATCGGAGATAAAAGAAGTTGTTCAGAGAGCCAAAGAAACCTTATATAAATGTTTTTCGGCCCTTTAACAAGCTGTATAATTATAGATTTTTGTTTGTTTGATTGGGGTTTTACGCCGTACTCAAGGTTATTTCACTTATACGACTTGTGGATAATTTACTCTTTTTTTTTTTTTTAATATGAACTCGACCACACTTTTATATAAAACTGTGTAGTCTTAATCATTCTATAACAGTCACACCCCAGGAGATATTGCATATCAAAGTTTAGATAACATAAAATTAATCAAGTGATTGGGAAAGTGAAAACGGTTGACGCAAAGCAAACAACAGGCTATCTCTTCGTCATTTAATTGATTCATGCAAATTCAATCAGCCAAGCAAGAAGAATTACATTTTCTGTGCAAATTGATTAATTTGCTTTGTGTAGAATGTTGTACTCAAGAGTATTTATCTCCCATTTGACTACACTACATAAATTACTTCTTCTCTATCTTTGCTAACCAAGAGTGTATTGGGAGGTACTCTATATTACAACCCTTGGCAGACTGAGCATGAAAAACCTGACTGTATAGTGGCGCCCTCTGTTGAATAAAGTAATCAAGAATTGATTTAAAGCCCCTGTAAGAATTACATAAAGCCAGCCATTTATTGACTTACAACTTGTAAAAATCAATATGGCTTGATCTTAACAGCATCAAAACTCTTGATTAGGAAAAATGCTCCATCACAGACTGACAGGACTTGTTGACTTATAAATTATGGAATCTGATTTAATATAATATTGTAAATACAAATTAAACAGACTTCGCATTATTATAGACAAATACTTGTGCCACTTCATCATGTTCGTAAGTTCTCTTCAGGAATGTATCGGTCAGACGAAGGCCAGAAACAGTCTGAAACAAAAATGTTTTGAAGTAGTAACGCTGAACAATCTACGGGATCCAAGAAAATTTGTATATAAACATCATACAGACTTGTCTGTGGAATTAAGGTGTGCGATTTTGATTCCCATGGGCTACCTAAATTGTACAAACTGTTGGTGTAAAATTACTCTTTTCAACAGATTTTATCAATTCGGCAATGACTTGAAGCTTGTATAAATATTATGAAGTGATTTTGACTTATTTTCTTCCTACAAGAAAAGAAAAGCAAATAATAGGTTATAGGTATTGACAATTTTGGCTGACAGATTATCAGGTTATGCCGGTAAACATTCCAATACAGGCCTGGGTATTTAAACTCTACTGGGCTAGATTTCAGACCTGTCTTCAGGTGCTACATGTAAGTAGATACTACAGTATGAATGCTATAAGTAGATCAATACCGCTCTAAATGACAATGGCAACAAGACATCACAGGACACTGAAGTACAAAAAATAGGACACCACAAACAATCTGCTTACATGTATGTAGTTTTGAGAGCACAGGGCACAGAAAGCTTTCGCCCCAACCGCCCGGCCACTTTCCAGGAAGAGGCTCCAACAATAAAAGTAGCTGGAGCAATAATAATTACTTTTGTTGTTGTTGGAAAATGGTGTTCTCAGCTAATATCATGGATTTTAACCAGGGGTATACATGTATTATGCTTAAATAAACTATATCAAGAAGGCCATATTGTAATATTAGATTGGTGTTGAAACACAGAACTTGTGGTTACGTCACTTGCACCACAACTTTATACAGCCATTGTTTGGGGAAAAAACGTGGATGAAATATTATAAAATCCCACTCCTACCAGACCTGTATAGTCAACCGTGGAAATAATTTACAACTTACTTGCAGCCCAGGAGCCGTAGCAATGAGGTTTAAGGGGATGTCGATGCTCTCGCTGGCAGGAAGTTTGCCCAGTTGTCTCCCTGAAATTCCGCACCATAAGATACCTGATGGAATACGATTCTCTAATACCAGAGTCAGGTCCATAGTTCTTTCGCTGGAACAAATAATAATTAATTAAAATGAAGTTAAATTCAGATTTCTTAAGACTCAAGGATAGAGTTGTCAGGAGAATCCCAGTTCAGCCAACTGGATTGCCAAAATGATCACAAAATTTTCACTGTATTGTATATCTTATTCAGAAATATACTATCCTCAATACTAAATGAACCTTGAGCTACATGTAGTCACACTGAAGCCGGACCCAACCCGGAGCACCCCGGATTAACACAGACGGTCCCAAACTACCCAGAAAAGTTTAAACTGTTTAAAATTGCCGGACCATCCAGGAATGTCCCGGATAAGCCCTGATCCAATATGGATCTGACCCTGGATCAGCCAAATTTCAGTCCGGGAGGTCGGTGTGACTGGGGCTTAAAGGAAAGAAACAGATCAAACTTTTAAACAATAACTTCATAAACAAACACCACCCAACCAACAATATGTTTTTCTAAAGAGGTTTTCAGTGTCACTTGCTATGATTTGCTCATATGAATGCATCTACATCTAATTGGGATGTGGTACACTCCACAACAAATCGGCTCCATAGTTCCCCTTGAGTCCAGAGCACTTAGATTGTTTGTTTGTTTTACGCCTTACTCAAGGTTATTTCACTTATATAACGGCATGCCAGTCCAATCGGTGAAGGAAACCACCGTTAATGACGATGCCAACGTGCAAGACAGGACAAAACATTTACATAGCATTAACAAAACAGGACACCACAACAAATCGACATCCAGTGCCCCTTAGCTCAGAGAGCAACTGAACACAGAAGGTTCACACCCAACCACCTGCAAGAGCACTTAGATAACTATAACAACTTTTTTATACTTAATAGTTTCCTATCAAACTTTCAACATTTGTCATTTAAAACCAATAGCAGTGGTATTTATATAATTTCAAGTATTGTGGTGTTTTGATTATTTATATTTGTGGGGTCACACGCAATAGGCTCCTTTTTCATATAGGTAGGTCCAAAATATTATTATATTCTCCTCTTCCAGTATTTTAAAGCATTACCCAGGTAGTTTAGCAAATATAGGTCAACGCAGTGATTACTTACCAGCAGTTGGTGACTTTACAGACTACACTGAATGTTTGCTCCAGGGGTACGGAGGCTGGGATAGACTCCACCGTTAATCTTATATCACCATATCCTGGAGCCTAAAACAAAAGAAACAACATAAACTGGGGGAAAATTAAAGTACTGATTTAATATGGAAAACAAATTATTTGTTTGTTAATCAAAATGTTTCAATACCATTTCAGATGTGTCTTTTCTTGATAATGATTTTTGAAGGGATTGAAACATTTTGCCTGATTTATGAAGAGGTTGGTATCCCAATGAAATTGGCACTTTTGATGTATGCTTTCTGGTTCAAAGTGCAACTCAAAGAACTTCATGTAACTTTTATACCTAAATCTGCTTCATGCTTCCTCTGTTACTTCCTTAAAAAAGTAATATGAGTAAGACAAGTTTTGAGTTTTAAAAAAAATGTCATTACCCCCCAAAAATGCAATTCCACACATATTTCACTCCAAGCCCAATGGGTGAAGAAAACCGCACTCAACAACAGCTGGCAACAGACAAGGACAGGACTCAAAACAGGGCACCACAACAAATAGGTTTACTGATGCCCCTTAGCTCAGGGAGCAACAGGACCCAGGACTGTGACAGGAGGCTCTCACCCAACCACACGCTCAGACAGATAAGACTAAACTTACGACTCTTTGTAGCTGGCTAGTCTGTAACCGCCCACGTTCTCCAAGATTTGTCCTCCAGACTATATCCAGTTTCCCAATACTCGTCACCCCCTTCAGAACCTTGTTGTCTTTATACAGCTCAGCCTTGGGGGTCAAACAATAGAGATACTGTCTAGTGTCCATTGGCTTCAGGTAGTTAACTCTTCCAAATACCAGGTTATCTCTAAAAAAATCATCCAAATAAAATAAATACACCCATGACTGTTTGCACAATTTGTGTGGAAAAAGCCAACCTTGGAAATTTCTTTTTTTTCCCAATAATACAGTATGATAAAACATGAATATTTTACGAGAATGGGGTCCAGCAAGCCCTTAAATCCAGTTTGCCTAAGTTGTTGTTGCAAATGCCCAGTACATTGTCATTCTATGAAGAATTGGATTATTTCCATCCCAAAAAATCTGAGGCTATTGCTCACAGTGTTTTTAATACTTTTTTTATTATTCCATTTTCAATCTTTTTGCAGCTACATGTAACTTGCTAAAGGTTTGCTTATACACTGCTTTGTAACAAAAAAAGAGTTACATTTAACTGTATTTATTTACTTTTTAAGACATTAATACATATTAATGGAAATAATCGTCCACCTTACAATGCACTTACTTATCATTTTCTTCGAGAGCATTAAGAGGTGTTGACATGTACTGTGTAGACGGCTCGAGACTCACATGTTCCATATAAATAGGCCCGGGTGTGATGTTCTGAATCTGCGCTTCTAAATACACCTCGTCAGACTAATAAACAACAACAACATGGTCAAAATCTCCCCCTAACAATATTATGATTATGAATCAAAGGGGTACTATATATATACATGTACATGTATATAGCAATGCTAGGGAATAATTTGCTCTTCAATGAAGTCCTCTATCTTACGATTGATTAGTGTTTTGAGCCATACTAACCTGCAATTTAACTTTGTTGTGGCACGAACATTTAATTTAGCATAAGAAGTTAATGGAACATAAACACAAACTGAACATTGATAAATAACAAGAACAATCCATTCATTTAATTATTAGCTTTGTGTTTAACGTCATAGTTAAGGATATTTCAGTTATATGAGTACATCGACGGCATCTTGAATCAACCCGAGTATTGTTTGTTGGCATAGTGTTAGCCAGAGGGGTGTCTCAGTGTCTTTGAGACACCCTAATTCAGTCAAAATTAACATGGGAAAGATAGGAAAAAGGTCAAAGGAGACACCCTGTTTCGCTGAAAATAGTGATTTGGGACAACCTGTTTTGATTTCGGGCTAACACTATGTTTGTTGGAGAAACAAGAAGAAACCTTGTAAACCACCACCCAGAGATTTATTTCAGCACTAGATCGATTAATTTGTGTTTTATATCACTTGTCATTATATTTCAGCTATGCTGTCGGGTGCCTTTAATAACCACTAGAACAATCACAATAGGTTTTTGGTTAAGCAATCAGAATTATGGCTTATATTTTTATGACATATTTATTTATTTGATTGGTGTTTAACATCATACCCATTATGACATAACCTCTCTAAATCTTATTAACATAATTAATAACAAAGGTAGATTTAGATATTCATTTTAATTCCAGGCATTAAATATACCATATTATTTACCATAATCAATCTGCTAAATTCAGTTCAGCGGCAAAGTTCAAATTGCTCCAAATAATTTTGTCTACACCATTACAATGAACACAATTCAGTATTCATGCTGCTTTTAAATAGTAATTTGTAAGAAAACATCTTCTAAAACAAGGAATTCATACAACAAGAACACAAGCCAGCTAGAGACCCCATCTGTCACAGGGTAATAATACTAACTTTAAGGGGAGGTCAATTTGTAGGATAGTAACTTCTATATCGTCACACTGCTAACATAATTGCCTATCTCATTTTTACAGGTTTTGATAAAAAGGGAAAAAACTATTTTTTTTGGCTTAATAAATCTTGTTTATTGATGACCTCATGTTAACATACAATTCATGGAAACACAATGAGCATACAATTATAAGTATTATTATACAGCAGGTGCCCAATACGTTCAGCAATTGATTTAGGCAAGAATATCAATTTCTGGAAAAAGTGAGTTAGACAATTATGTTAGCAGTGTGACGATATAGACAAGATATATAGAAACTCAAATGGCACAATAAGCTAGAAGCCTGCAGTTCCACTGAAGTGCTTGAGATGCGTTTAAAAAATAAGTGAGAAAATTAAGCACATCAAACCCAGAATTATGGCAGAATCGTAACTCAGAAAGTTTAAATTTGAAAACACTTAGAGAAAGCTCTACCACTGAAATAGTGACAATAATAGGAATGGGAAAAATGACCACAGAACTTCTTTAATTTCTAGGATTTTCTAGAACTGTCGTGCCACACATGCAGTTAATTTGTGAAAAAGTTACCCTGTGTACTGGTAGACAAATCAAATCAACTAAGACAGTGTATTCGGCTTATATTAGATTGATTAATTTGTTGTTTCATTTGGGGTTTTACGCCATACATTTGCTTGAGTTATCACCGCAAAGCCAGCATGCCAGTCCAATGGGTCAGGGGAACCATCCTCAACAATATTCGCAAGAAACAATTGTTTATTTGTCTGAGTTTGGTTTTAGACTGTAGTTGAGGTTTTATCAATCCTACACATATGACACCCTTTGTTTGCATGTCTTTGCGTGCCAATGGAAGAAGATAACCACCCTCTTCGACACTTGGAACACAGAAGACACCAGAGTACATAATTATACAGGACACAAAACTGGACACCATAGCAAATCGGCTTCCTGATGCCCTTAAGCTCAGAGAGCACCAGGGCACAAGAGTGTGTCGTGTGAGACCATCTGGTGTCATTTTTAGCAAGAGGCCTCCAAGCTTTATACGGCTTAGGACCTCACAAACTCTTAATCCAGCTCTGAACTCAGATACTCGTCTGTGTAGGAGGCCGTTTGCTTTTTCCAGTTATGCCCCTTTTGATGCTTATACTTTAAAACTTGTGCTTTACAGGTGCCCTTTTTAGATTTGTGTGTTTGATTGCATGGGGTTTTACGCCATACTTAGGTTATTTCACTCAAAAATGACAGCGTGTCAGCCCAATTTGGTGGAAGAAACCTCTTACATTGAACGGTGCTGGCAACACAGAAAATGCCTCGATACATTTACAGGACAAGAAACTGGACACCACAACCAATCAGCTTTGTTGTGCCCCTTGGCTCCCACCCAATCACGGGTTTCCAGTTTTGAAGCACAGCTGTAGTATACAAGATTACTTGACCGTTATATCATGTTTAGGCTAAACTACAATGTACAGCATGTGAAATCATAGCCAACAGATTGAATAGACTTTGTACTGCAATAAATATGTCACATAGGAAACAAGTGGTGATTATGGCAGGTGCAAACCACAGACAAAAAATTCAACAACGAAAAATCGAAGAAAAAAAAAACAAAAAACAAAAAAATCAATAAAGAGCTGCAAGTGAATTAATTTACAACATTTAATTGACCACAATAAATAGTCATAAATGGGCCACAAAACAAACATATGAAGAATAAGACAGCTGCTGAAAAAAGCAAAACTTTAACGAAAAAAAACCCCAAAGGTCTGAGATTGAATGAATTTACAATAGTAAATGGCTAGCTAATACAATGAATGGCCATTTTCAGAAGTGTGTATCTCACCTTCCAAAGCAAAGACAAATGATTTCTGAGAATCTAAACTATCTAAGGTGATAAACCAAACCAAATACTATCTGAGTAATTCATACATGTCATACAGTGAATCTAACCATGTCACAACACAAAATGGTTGGACTTTGCAAATTGTTTAATCTAAACAATGGATAGGAAGTAAACTATAAGAAAGCTTTATAATAATGCTGAAATATATCATCTATACCAACATGACTTCCTTCTTTGGAGTTTCTCTCATTTTATGTCTGACGGGTTTCCAATACACTTCAGTATCAGGTATGCATGTACTCAAGATTCTACTATAATTTAGAGTTAGATATGTACTCTCGTTTCTAGTATTTTTTAGTTTCAGGGTAATAAATCCTAATACACAGGCCCGAGTTGGTTAATCTTTTTCTGACTACACATTTTTAGCACTTTTTAGGTGGTTTTCGTGTAAAAATCTGTACATTTTGGAGTGATTGTTATGGAAAAACATTGTTATGCAAGTGCACCTGGCAACATCAAAAAAAGACAGCAACGGCACCGGAACGCCCTCTTGCAACAAAGTATAAAGTCGCAAAATCACCGTGACATGATAAGAGAAATGACGTAAAAAATGTGAAGCTATTTAACTATAACACATTTTCTGTTGAAAAACACCACGACTGATATTACCCACAATTATCAACGGCTTTGGAGTGGAATTGTCTGGGTCGTGGTGTGAGAAAAAATGTTGATGAGTGAATGTGTCTGACGCTTCACCTTGGTGTTTCTAATTTCCCTATTAAAATTATGAAGTTTAACTCATTTTATTTCGTGTAAGCAATATTTTTCAAAAAGTACAATGTTTGTGACAAAAGGTCGTAAAATGATTTGCTTCGATGACTGGGTTCTATCTACAGTGAAACCTGTCTAAATCAACACTTTAATTTGCCGAAATCTTATCTAAAGTCACATCGTTACTGGTCAGCTTTCTACCTTTTTATGTTAAAAATATTGTGTAAGCTAGCTGACATATTGTCTAAACTATTGGCTATTTTTCCTGGTCCCTTGGCAAGTTGATTTACACAGGTTTCACAATTTGTTCAAATAAGGATTGAAAAATACATGCAATTAGGTTGGACAACGGCCTTGGACATACAACCTAAAAATAGACAATTTAAAATCTGTCTGACCAGACCCCCCAAAAAAATCTGTGTTTTACTTTTTGATTTGAAATATGCTTTATGTTAAAGTATTACCAAGCATGTTAAATTAAGCGGTCATGCTGGGTCAAGATTGATTGATCGGTGTTAACGCCGTGCTGACATGGCTGAAGGGTATTTCACTTATATGATGGCGGTGTATTCCAACAGTAGACAGCAACTCTTAATACAACCATAAAATGTGCAGTCACTTTAGTGTTTATGCTACTTGATAGATAACGTTATTTCAGTTCTAAGTATGACAGCATGAATATAATATGGAAGCATAATGCCATTACCCAGAGGTCAAGAACATGAAGCTGTTATATCAGTCGATGATATTTTACATTTTCCTCACTTTATTAAACAGAAGTTGCATTCTTTAAGTTACAGAATCATGTCCATAATTGTGAATACATGTAGCTTAAATTAAACATCTACCTGATTGCTGGTAATTTAAATGAAACATGAACAAAATGGTGGATATTAAAATTTGGTGGTTACATGAAACAAACTTTGGATAATTTTGATGGTACATGATTCGAATTATGAATAATTTTAATGGCGTATTTACCAAAGAGTTGAAAAGTTTAAAATTATTTCAACAATATAAATGTCACATGGTAAACAATAATTATAACAAATTGAGCATAGATTTAACAAAATGTAAAAATGTAAAGAGATTTAATCCATTGTGCATACATGTAGATCTATTCAACCATATATCATTCAAGTCATTGTGTTCATAGTTCCCACTTGTCTGCTACCAAAACTGAACACATCTTGGCCTTTGACATGTTTTGATTTATTTGTACGTTAATTTATTCAAGGATTAACCTTTCTTTGCATTTTAATATATATCCTTTGTAAATAAATGTACAACAAGCTGAACATATTAGTTGTTATTAATGAGTTGTTGTTAATTATATATTTCCCGTTCACCCAAAGCCTCCAACACCAAAATAATAAGAGAACAGATGTGTGTTAATAAAATAGTAATTAAAACACAAAATCAACTTACTAAGTAATCCTGAAAGAAATTAAATGAAAATGTAAAAAATCTGACAGCAAAACAGAAAAACAATGCAAAAGTTCTTAGTTTTGTGCTATTAATATCAAACTAATGTAAAGTTATGCTCAAAAATGCATTAGTAACTGCTTGCATAGAATGAAATAAAAACGATAGGTTTAATTAATAAAACTCCAAATTAGATTTTTGGTTGGCGTTTTAAGCCATATATAATTATATTTCACTCATATGACGGCGTGCCAGCCCAAGGGGTGAAGGAAAACGACTTCAACAACACTGGCAACATACAAGGACGCCACAGGACAAAGAAAGGACTCGAAACAAGTCCACAACAAATGTACTGTACATGTAGCTCAGAGGGCATCAGTTTACTGGAAGCTCAGAATTAGTTAGAAATAAGTGCATATTAAAACAGGCATTAATAGGACGACTTCAAAACTCAGAACTTTACCAAGCTTATCACAAATAATTATATAATGACTTACAGATTCTTACAAAAAATTAATATCAATCACTCATTAAAACTATTAATTAGTTTTCAGTTATAATTAGCAAAATGACTGACCTCAGCATTGTAGAATTTTGTTTTCACATCTAATGGCTTTAAAACCTAAAAAAGAGAATCAATCTGAACAGATATATCAAACAATGTACAAATTTGAGTGAATGCAACATTTAAACAAGAGGTGAGTGGGACTCACTTAATC
>JAVFBZ010162433.1:0-17551 GCA_032466195.1 Katharina tunicata
GGTTTACAATTATGTATAAACTGGCAATTTATACTCACTGTTTTGAGAAAAGAAAATCTGATAAAGTTGAGGCCAATTCCTTCCACATGCCTTGAAAGGAGGCTTCTGTGAAAAAAGAAAAGAAGGTGTTTGTTGAACTTTAAAGTAGCCCAGTAGCTGAACAAAACAAACTTTTAGCTATTTATTGTATTGAATAATTCAACAACAAGAACCACAAAAAAGAGATTAAAGATAGACATCACATATCAGTTGATTCCATTAAATACTAAACATTTCAAATAAACATAATATTGGCAACTTGAGGGACACAAGCTAGGAGTTACAAAAAGAACCATTGTTCCTAAAAGATAAAACCAGTTTCGACCAGATTTTACTATGAAAGCGTTAATAAACCAACCATACTCTTTCAGAGCATAGCGTTAGCCAGAGGGGTGTCTAGGTGTCTTTGAGACACCCAAAAGCCATTTGAGACACCCTACTTCAATCAAATTTAACATGGGAAAGATGGGAAAGATAGGAAAAATTTGAAATGAGACACCCTATTTCTGTGAAAATAGTGATTTGAGACACCCTCTTTTTGATTTCTGACTAAAACTATGTTTCAGGGAGACTAAAAGTACCCTTCCCAAGTATATTTTTGTTTTTCTGTTTGATAAACAAACGTTTATTTATATTTAAAACATGATGAAGGTGAGTTGACATCCATAGTACTGTGGATCTTTTTCCCTGTATATTTCCTTATTTAAGAAAGAGACACGTTGTGAATGATACCTTGTTTTCTGGCGACAGGAAGTCCAATGTTAAGAACTGAGAGAAGAGCATTGATAACCAGCATCCAGGTACTAGGAGAGAAACAACCATACTTCAAAGCTAGGGGCTGGTGAAACATCTGAAAACAAGAGAAAAATCATGACCAATTGAAGATTGTGGGCTGTTGCATTGTATCAATTGACACTGTAAACTTAAAAGCCTATTTCATTGTCTCTGGAGGTGTAAAAGCAGATAGTCTGGATGTTGTACATCACTCTAGAAAATGGTCAGTGTTTCATATCCTGCACCATAATATAAACACACAAATGAACTAATAAAAACTATTACACCTCATCTAAACATAATTAAATTCATTTTTATCACAAACGGGTTCAGATCTACTATTTTATAAACTTGCATCTGTTTTAATCACAGCTAATCCATCTTATATAATCTACAATTTTGTGATCTGGACAGGCACATTGATAGGGTTTTTATTTTATCTATTTAAATCACAACTAAACCCTTTCCATGGAAAACAAAATTAAACTTTATAAACTTATTGTGTGTTTTCTTTCTTGGATAGCTAAAAGCAATAACTAATTTGCATATCAAATTCTGATATAATCGGGAACAGGTTTACAACAGGATATAGTTACTTTATCTTGATAAGTGTCACAAGTTGTCATATTCAAGCCTTTCTTTAGTTTGAACAGTTTCACTTGACAAGGGTGCTTCACACCAGTATGTGGATAGACCAGTTAGGACAACTTTGGGGGTGTTGGGTGAAGTACCTTGTAAAAAGCCCCACAGGGGTCATCTGGGTACAGTCAGAATACTATATCTACTTTCCATAAAACAAGAACCTTAAAAATACCAAACAACATAAACTGATTTTCAAATAATAAATCAGTTAGTAACACAAAACCTTCACTGGAAGCTCCTTACTCTATTGTCTTGGATTATCTACAGTAATTGTTTTTTAACCTACCCATGAGCAAATCAATGATAATAAAACAGTAAGGAGTCAATGGGGGCTATTCATCTATCAGTAACTTGTTTGGAAATTATCAAAAAGATAAGCAGCAGGTCCCTGTGGTTGGTTATCTGTCACTAATCTCCTCCCCTCGCTCTCTCTGCCTGTCTAACAGGCCCCACCTCTTTATGACAAGGGTTTAAATTAATATAACAAAACACAGGAAACAGGTTAATATTCAAGTAGGCAAACCACTCAAATAAAACAAATTCACAAGTTTCATATCCATTAAAAGGTTACTGTAGCCACTGTTTTGGGGGATAGGTAATGAAAACAGATTGATGAAAAACAAAAACAATCTCAATGAATTGACTGAAACAGGTTTCTAACTGTCAATTTATGCAGATCATTGTATAATGATTAACATCAGTTAAGTAAATGAACTAAAAAGTACAAAGATAGCAAAACTAGATTACCACAAAAACTTCCTGGCTTTTGTAAACAGTTCCTCGTTGTTGACAGATATGTTATTATAATACAGAGCAATGCCTATCACTGATAAAATACAAGTCCTTGATGACTAAAATTCTGTAAACATTACCAAGGCATATGAAATAAACATGGTTATTTAACTGTCACAAAACATCAATAACCTGTTTTCAGTGGGGTATTTTTTACTGCGGTTTTACACTTTACATAAGGTTATTTCACTCATATGATGATGTGCCAGCCCAATCGGTGAAGACAACTACCCTAAAAGATGCTGGCAACACAGACGCCATAACAATACATTTACAAGACTTAAAACCAGACACCATAGCAAATCGACTTCCTGATGTCCTTAGAGAACATCAGGGCATAGGAGACTCCCACCGAACCACCCACACCTGTATTCAGTAATGATTTCTGTTCATGTAACAACAAGGATGACCCCCAGTGACCCCATGAACTGATAATTATCAAAATCACATGTGTCAGAGCATGACATGACATTATTATGATCAGGCAGATAGAAAATTGTTATGATAGGTGCTTCTCTGATTTCATTCAACAACTATTAATGACATCTTTGACACAAGACTAAATTCGGACATAACATATACATCCAATACACGATTTGATATGACACATGGCAAGTGAAAATATACCTAAGTGATCAGCAAAAGGCTGATTGAATCAACTATCAAGAAAACCGAAATCAGGTTATTTTCTATAATGGACAAAAATCGAGTTTCAAGGACACGCAAGCGTATCATCTTACAGAATGTCCAAGCATTTCGGTCAGGTTTAAAGGGACTAAAATATGGCACACATACTATAGAACGGTTTGGAGAAATTTGAGAACTTGAAACTTCATTTGTCATGGCCATGGCTAAACTGTTTTGAAAAACGCTTGTAAACTGTTTGTTGTGTCAGCCAGATGATGTGAGGGGTCCTCCATTGTTAGTATACCTAAAGTATGAAACTAGTGGCAATTTAACTAAGCCTTTTCTCAGAGGATATTTTATTGAAGAAAAAAGGCATAAAATTCACAACTAACAACAACCATTAGGTTTATTATTGCAGTTAAAAAGATTGATTGATGTTGAATGCCTGCTGAAGGGTATTCTAACACAAACATAACATGTGTAGTCACTTAAGGGAATATAATCTGGAAATAAACTGCCCTTAGCCAGAGGGTGCAGTAAATAAGAAGGTACATGTACAGGTCAAATACATTATTGAAATCACACATGTTTACGACTCCCTTTTATTATTCTATTGCAAGAGGACAGAGTAAACTAACTGTTTGCTCATGCCTTTTTCTCAACTCAGACAGAAATGTGTGTACTAATTCTTGTCTAGGTATTGCATAAGGTGGGGGGGAGGATGTTGGGGAAGGGGGGTGGGGGTGTAACACAGTCTGGTCAATGTAGGTGATTTATAATATAGGATGAGGTGTCCTTTGAGGGGACTGACTGGGTGCAAGAGAGTGGGAGGACAAAAAGCCCTGGTGGGTACAACCAGGAAATGCTCACATTCCTGATCCCATGCAGAACAAAGACAGAGAAATAATTACATTTCACACAAAATGAAATAGAAATTGAGTAACCAACCCAGATTACCAAGCTCTTCCTAATGGGGTTTGGTGTGATGACATTTTTACACCATGAGGCCAGTCTGACACACCAACTTTGGGAAACAGGATTTGTGAGATTTACCAAACCTTACCAAATGATTAAATAAATGGACTTAAAAAAATTAAATACTATCTGAAATCTAGCCGTTCAGAACTCTGTGGGCTAAAACCAGTTTACATGGAAATAAAATCAATTACAGACTTTTAATAACTACAAAAAGTACCCAATATGTTTATATCCGATCCACTTTTCTTATAAAACTCTTTCTAGACTTATTGTTCGAATATATAGTATATTTATTCTCTGGCTTAGCTTAGCCGACTAGATTAGCTTTATTTTCGTTTTGTTATTTGTTATTTTATATATTTGGTTGTGGAAGGAGGGGGGCGGGGACGACCGATAACCTCAAAGATATCTATACTATGCCCAACATGAACGAGAATTTCCAATTAAGTTATGGTGATGGTGACAATGAGAACATGTCTATTCAGAACTCTTTCCTATTGTTAAAATGTTATAGTTCTACTTATAGGGACCCTACTTATAGATGGTACTGATGAGAACAGAAAAATTAAGAACTCTGTTACTACGTTTATTGTTGTTTGTTTGTTTGATTGGGGTTTTCGAAGCAGGCCTATATATGGGAACAAGCCAATACTGATCTGGGTCCTATCACTAAAAAGTTACAGTTTTTACTTATGTGAGAGTTATGATGCAAACTGACCAATTCTGTCCCTATGTTCTGTTTATATGATGGTAAAGATGGTAAAACTAATCAGCTCTGATATTTCTATTAGTTATTAATGTGTCCTTTGTTGCTAGCATTGTGTTTAGTATATAGCTGGTTGATATACCATGCGGTCCTGGTTTAGTATACATTATATAGCCCAGATGGTGGTGACAAGTCCAGAATAGGGCTGAAGGTCACCACCATATAACTGACTGACTCTTTTATAACACCAGCAGGGCTTTTACACACTCTTACATAATATTACCTAACCTTATCCCCTAGTGTAAAGGCCTGCCTGGGATTGGCTGGCCTTTCAAAGTGACCACTAACAGAGGGTAATCTTACATAATCTTAGCTTCACCAGGGATGGTCAGAAAGGCATTGGTCAATATTCCTGCCACATGGGGAGGAAGCAGGGGAGGGCAGTCAATAGGGACATGGGGGGTGTCAGAGTGGGGACATTTACCCAGGGCTTTTTACCTAGCTACATGTATGTGACCAGACCTGGGTCCATTCAGCCTTCACAGGTGGGCTATACTATTACACAGTCTCTTCTTACATAGGCTGTTGTTAATGAGCTTTGGCCAATGGTCAGTCCCAGAACAAACAACCCTCCACTGACCATTACACAACTAGCCAGTTCAGCCAGGATAACCAGTGAAGCCAACCAGAAAGCCCTGGGTCAAGTCAGCATAAACTTACATCAGACTGGCCTCATTAGTGTACCACTAAGACAGAGGCCATTATAACCAAACTGGACAAGCCATTTCTTTTACTTATTATCTTCCTATATAACCAACTGGAGTGATCAGAAATATCGCAGAATTCTCAGTCAGACACAAGGATTTGTGGAATATTTTACGAAACCAGGAAAGGACATTGTGGAAATATTACCAAACAGGAGAGAGACAACATTGTGCTAAAATTACATCATGTGGAATCCAAACAATGAGGTAATTTACGGATTTAATAATTGTAAACAACAACAAAATTGTCATTAAATCTTCTGCATTTACTAGATAACGTAATGTTCAATTCCATTATATTTCTTTCCTTTATCAACTTTATGTTTTTTACAAAAGACACCTAAGGCTTGTAAACGTTAATTTACAACCAACGCTCGTGTTCTTAATCCAGGATTTTTACAAAACAAGGTTTATTGAACTGACAAATACAACAGCAACACAGACTTGTCTGGAGTCTAGAAGCAGGCATTTAAATGGTGTAACATTACATAAAGTTAGCTAATTGATATAAAATGTGATGTTTGTTTATGTAACATTGAATAAGATTGAAGTGAGACAGTACCTGATGTTTGAATAACATTAGGTATGATTGTTTAATCTCTAATGTAATGTTGTATAAGACTGGTTTGATAAAGTTTGATCTGATGTGTGATCATGTAGTAACATAACCTTCACATAACATCAACACACTTTGATAAAGTTTGCTCTAATGTGTGGTGATAACATAATGATCAAGTGCCAATATAACCTTATCGGTCTCAACATGGCTTGCTCTTTAACTTACAATCTCAACAAAATTGTATAATAATATCCCGAGTTTCTAGAAAGGTGTAAGTGAACAGGTAATCCAAACAATTATTGCGTTTTAAAAATACAACCATAAACCATCAAAAACATCAGGGATCATTAAAATTACAAAAGTACCATGGGTTTTTATAACATTATTATTTCTGCGGAATACCAGGTCATAGCTGTAATATATTTGCTGGGTAGTAAGAACAGCTTGGAATTACACGGTGCCAGTAAAATTAAGAACAAAGACGTTATTATGCTTTAAAAAAATTAACTTTATCCATTTTATTGACAATAATTCTAGAGTGACTTAATTAAAAGTTCCTTGATCTTTTTTTTTATTTTATTGATTTACAGATTATAATTTTGTATATCATGCTAAAAAAAAAATTGTAATCTGTTAAAAACTTGTTTGTTATTAAAATACACTTTCCAAATGCCTCAATTCTAAATAGATACTAAATGATTAAAGTCTCTTCTTTGATATAAATAATGCTGTCAGGTTTATCAGGCGTATTCAAACCATATCTACTATTCAAACACAAATTCTATATGAAAAAATTAAGGCTAAATGAATATTAACTTGTTTAAGTTTTTAAAAGCTATTTTAGCTATTTGGTCAAAGTTTCCTTTAATATCACAAAACAAAGCCTTTAAAAGTAAAAATAATATGATCGTGAGTACATAGATTATATGAGAAAGTACTACAAGTAATGCTTCTAGTAAAATAAATGTGATTATTAGTTTTGTGAAAATGCCAATAAAATATACAAATCTGGCAAAATTTCAGCCAATTTAAGCCCTTAGTGAAAACCTACAGATATGAATGTGCTTGAAAAACTGGATTATGTTTGGAATAACAAACTCACTACCTATGAAGTGTTCAGCTAATGAGTGCTCTGTTCATGTAAGATGATGTAAGTTTGAGTCATGTACGATAAGTATATTATAGGAGCTGAGCCCATGATTAGGCCTTGTTCTGGTTTATTAGAAAAAGATTAACTCAAACGGAGCATAACCAATAACACCATTGACTGTTCACAAAACTGATGCTGAGTCACAATTAATGTCCTTTCTTCTGTAAGAGGCATTTAGAATCAAGCGATTGCTAGAAAACGGTCTTAGCATCTAGGCCGAAATGTTGCGCCAAAAGATATAACAAAAGTTGTTAATCCATACATGTAATATCTATGTTATTCTCAGTCTTAGTTTGTGTTCGCTTTCTAAAATAAAGGTTTACGGTAAAGTTAATTGATGGTTGTCCTGGTTCACTCAATAATACCAAAGTAAACTGAATGAAATAAAATAAAATTATTAAAATCCGGGAGAGATTGTTTGTCACTTAATTGCTTTTTCTTAAAATCTTTTGCCCCCACTAAAAAAGGTCTGAATTGACAGAAAAAAATAAAAACAAAAAAACATTAAAATAAAGAATGGACCTAGTTTTAATGATGTGAAATGAGCATCATAATAGTGTAAAGACAGGCTCAATTAAATTTTTGTTAAAAGGAAGTTAAAGGAATTATTTGTCACATAAAGAGTAGAGTATATCCTTTACATTGGTAAGTAAATTAAGTGGTATAATATGAAATTTTAGGATATGAAAAAATTTGACTGTTTGTAATTTGTGTTTAAGAGATGTATGAGTCACTGTAACATTTCTATAATAATGCAGTGTGTCGTGATGGATAATTAAGACCCGTACCTAAGTGCAGTGGTCACACTCCTCCACTCTCTATTGTCATGTGACCAGGTCAGGTATTGACCGGCAGCTGTTAACATTAAATAACACCAGTAGATCTTGCATAACACACCTGCTGACCTTTGACACAGCTGACACCAGGTACGCATTCAATAAAGTAAGCCAGTATGTATAAATAGATCAATAAAAACTGTAATCTGCTTATCGCTGATTCTTAAAATACCTGGATAATCACATTGAATTTAAACAACAATAATATGCCAAAAACAATCATGGCTATTGTTGGAAATGATGTTAAGAAGAAAGGGACAAATATTGTATTCCGTTATGACTGTACCAATTACTGGGTTCAAATCTGCTTCTCAACTTATGGCATATGAGGGAAGATTCCCTGGACTGTGGACAGTGGTTGCTATGGAGTTTCTTAACGGCCATTATATTAGTGATATGAGTTCACTGTCTGTACAATGTGTTAAATATATATTGACCTGTCCCTGTGTCAGTGCGTACCATAGAGAAAGATTCGCAGCCTTTAGCAAAAATGTGATTGTTCTCTGTGAGCCTCTGTAACTCGGTCGGTTAGAGCGCTGGCCCTGCTAGCAAATGATACCCGAGCAAACTTTTCTTTCTGTACATTTATACAAAAATATATATTGACCACCTGCTATTGTGAAATAATGTAATCAGTCCGCATTATATATCATGTACACTCTCATGACACCCTAAGTGGTCTTGGCAGAGAACAAAGTGAATTGAATTAAATAACCTGAATAGGTATACATATTTTATTGAATGATGGCAGGCACAGTTTAAATTGGTGACAGCAAGTGCTGTTAGTTATGGGCAAACTCCTCACTAATCTACCAACAAAAATATTAACAAAAGACCCAATCTTACTAATGACTCAGCAACGGATAAAGGAACATTTGAATTAAATTATATGAGAATGGAGCAATGACGACTACCAACCCAGACAAAATAAAATCAATTTTACACTGAACTGGTAACGAGAGACCAAAGAATCAACAGCTACAGCACTAAACTGGAGACGAAAGACCAAAGAATAAACAACCATAGTACTAAACTGGAGACGAGAGACCAAAGAATAAACAACCATAGTACTAAACTGGAGACGAAAGACCAAAGAATAAACAACCATAGTACTAAACTGGAGACGAAAGACCAAAGAATAAACAACCATAGTACTAAACTGGAGATGAAAGACCAACGAATAAACAACCATAGTACTAAACTGGAGACGAAAGACCAAAGGATAAACAACCATAGTACTAAACTGGAGACGAGACCAACGAATCAAGAACCATAGTACTAAACTGGTGACGAGACCAAAGAATCAACAACCATAGTACTAAACTGGTGACGAGAGACCAAAGAATAAACAACCACAGCACTAAACTGATGATGAGAGACCAAAGAATCAACAACCACAACACTAAACTGGAGACGAAAGACCAAAGAATAAACAACCATAGTACTAAACTGGTGACGAAAGACCAAAGAATAAACAACCATAGTACTAAACTGGTGATGAGAGACCAAAGAATCAAGAACCATAGTACTATAATGGTGACGAGACCAAAGAATCAAGAACCATAGTACTAAACTGGTGACGAGAGACCAAAGAATAAACAACCACAGCACTAAACTGATGACGAGAGACCAAAGAATCAACAACCACAACACTAAACTGGTGACGAGAGACCAAAGAATCAACAACCACAGAACTAAACTGGTGACGAAAGACCAAAGAATAAACAACCATAGTACTAAACTGGTGATGAGAGACCAAAGAATCAAGAACCATAGTACTAAAATGGTGACGAGACCAAAGAATCAAGAACCATAGTACTAAACTGGTGACGAGAGACCAAAGAGTAAACAACCACAGCACTAAACTGATGACGAGAGACCAAAGAATCAACAACCACAACACTAAACTGGAGACGAAAGACCAAAGAATAAACAACCATAGTACTAAACTGGTGACGAGAGACCAAAGAATCAACAACTACAGCACTTAACGGATGATGAGAGACCAAAGAATAAACAACCATAGTACTAAACTGGTGACGAGAGACCAAAGAATCAACAACCACAGCACTAAACTGGTGATGAGTGACCAACAATCGACAATGACTAGATATACAGCCTGATGCAATAAGCCACCCTAAAAGTCAATCGGTTAATGGTTGTAGATAAATGGGTCACAAATTCACCTCCACCCAAATATCACAGCAAGAGAATAGCATTTGTATGGGGTCCAATATGGTTTAACTCATTAATATGCTAAACAGCATTTTATTTCCAATAAAGCTCAGACATAAATCATAAATATGTCAACTAAATATAGCATAAAACTGGCTTTTGGACTTTACAAAAAAAAATAGACAAGATTTGGTTAGAGCTTGGTAGAAATATTTCAATACATCCAGACTAGCTTACATCTACACCAGGTAAGTAATGAGGAATTAACACAATGTCACAAACAGAATTTCTAGTTTGCGCCACCTTCTATTACCAACAGTTAAACAATGTTACATAACACAGAGACCAGGTGAGCTGGCAACAACAACACTATTTAGGTAATATTAGACATGGGTTGAGACAGAGGTCAGTGTAATTAAGTGACAATTCACCTACCAGTCAATGCTCAGCTTGTTAGTCATGTTATCCTGTCAGGTGTGTTTAAGATAAATACCTATATATAGTAGTGGTTAGTTCTTTAAGACAGAAGGGGAAAGTTTGACAGAGACACACAGGTAACTGACTGAGATATAATTGTTACGTAATGCTATCCATTAAGATACAAGACTGGTCAATAGTAAGGCTGTATGTAAGACAATCGCTATGGCATATGGAAGACTGGCTGAGTTGTCTTGTTAGTCAACATTTACAACAGTCCTTCCAGCACTTGACTACTGAGGGTCGAGGACTAATTCCTGCATCCTGCAACTATTTGTGAATCAAAATCATTTCTATGTAAGTCAGTGTATCCTAAATATAGCAAATATACCATTCTGATAAAATCAGGGCTTGGCCAGGCTGGTGGTCAAATGTGAATGGTCACTGGGCTCTATCATCTGAGGTTGGCTGACTTCATTTTTTGATACTGGTGTTGCGGATACCAATCAGTTGGGATTCAATGATAATCATAATTTTAAGTTGCTGTTCTGTGCTTCCATTCCCTGCCTAACTCAGTGTTTAATGGTTGCCTTTTCTTTATGATATTTTCAGACATCCCATGGTCAGCAGGTGTACCACCAACAGAAGGAGGCGCTGTCTCATCCATACCATCCCCATTGGCACCGATACCCGCCAGGAAACACTGACCATCCAGAGGCTAACCTGATAGATTACAGTTCGGAAATGCCGGCTGACATGCACACACACAGCAGAGACCAGGATAGGCCGTTTAAAGCCTACCCTCGTACTCCCGTCACTATGCCAGGACCTTTTTACGGGTCACAGTCAGCCTTTCCTACCATGCCAATGACTCTGGGGAGTGACCGGGATTACAGCCAGGTTACCTCTACGTGTAGTTCAGTACCCTCTATACCCTCCACTGCCTCTATGTCTAGCATGGGTGCCCCACCCCCACTAGCCCATGCACACCATCCCTTACACAACAATCACCGTTCACCAATAGAGACAGCGGGGCGACCGTCACCTGATAGCCAGAGCAATTCAGGAGTCGGCATGCTAGAAATCAGCAGCTCAGTTTCACTTAAAGACAGTCCTGAGAATCGTGACTGTAACACACGACCATCACCGCCACATCAAGATAACAGCAGTGGATCCGACGCCTCCCCTCAAACTTCTGCTACAGGTTCCTCACATGAGGGTGATTCCTTTCATGACAGGCACGGCTTCAGAGTTCCGCCCAAGAAACGCCCACATAACACTGAAGAGCTTCCAAAAGACGAAACTTACTGGGAGAAGCGTAAAAAGAATAACGAGTCTGCTAAACGCTCACGAGAAGCCAGAAGAATGAAAGAAGAACAAATTGCAATGAGAGTTGTCTACCTGGAACAGGAGAACCTTCAGCTGAGAACAGAGTTATCTCTCCTGAAAAATGAAATTGAAAAGCTTCGGCATATGTTGTACAACCCATGATAGGGTTTCTTTATCAAAGATTTATGGTTTAATAGCAGGGAATGGTGAAGATATAAGGCTTTATCATATCTAAAATCAATGAAATCCATCTGATATGAGGACTTAGTAAAAGAGAATAGTGCTGTGGTTGAGTGCTGATTGGGTGTTTGATAGTGGTTATAAATGTGACAGGAGGTTCTGTGCGTGCATGTGTGACAATTTACAACAAGTTGTGTAGAAAAACAAACAAACTGATCTATTACGTTTTAGTGATCTACAGCTGAAGAAATAGTAGATTATTGGAGAGACTTGATTACAAGCCCTGGGGCCACTTTCATGACAACAAAAAAGCGTACGACCTTTTCATGCCTATAGTTAAACGTGATGTAAATTTATTGTACGATATTTTTTTTGTCGTAAAACATTTTGTGAAAGTGGCCCCAACACTGAACAGGATGAACTTTCACAAGACCCTGGAATACTCAGGAATACCAACATAAATAGCACTGAAGAAAAAAACACTCTAGTCAGTTTACTCAGGATTCAGTAACATACCTGTATCTGAGAATTGGCCAAAGAAACTGTCTAACTTAGTTGACATTTGTTAACATATAGCAACTAGATAAAGTTGTTAGATTGTATTTACTAAAATGTGGCAATGTAATGGTCACTTGGGCATCAGTTTGTATCAGTTGGGAATCTTTAAGAACAACCAACAAATGTATGTTGTCAAAAGTGTAGACTTGACAAAAATACTGCAATGATAAAAATACTGCAATAATACCTCAGGACATTTTTGGCTGATCTAAAAGCATGGCCATCATATTTCATTTCACCGTTACATTGTTGTCTCAATAACTTAAATATAACAAACAAGGATACACAATAGAGCAAATTTACCACCCCAACAAAAGATACACATCAATGCATGTAGATTCAATATTTTGGTTTATTTAAAACCCTTAACAAGATTCTTAATAACTCAATCGTAACTTTGCTCTATTTTGAAAACCTCATCATAATGATATAAGGGTACATAATGATCTCTTTTAAAGACTTTATTTTTAAACAATTGAAATGCAGAAGATTTGAAGAATCTTAGCAATTGGTGATAAACATGTGATATTCATGGAACTTTTATTCATAAACTATAACGTCCATACTTTGTTACACAATCTTATATTTGACCTCTATTGGCCATATATACAGGGTATCGTGTACTTATTTTATTGACAAAGCTCAGGGTTTTTATTATGTTTTGGATCTATCAATTTATGGCTAATGTTTAATTAAGGAATCTCATTTACATGTATATTGTTTTATGTGTACAATAATATTAGAGATTTTTGTTCACTTTTTGAAGTAATTAAATAAAATCTTCAACAATATATTCGTTAGTTGCCTTTTCTTTGTGTGTGATAAAATCATTTTGTTAATGTCAGCCTTGATTATAAACGAGAGAAGATGGTTGTGACTGAACAACAAAAAATAGCTCTCTTACAGACACCTACATGTACCTGCTTAGAGCCCTCTGGCTAAGAGCAGTATGTTTCCAGATTATATTCATGCTGTCACTCTTGTCACTGGTCTGGAGGAACATTATCTTTCCAACAGCGATAACACTTAATTGACTTCACAGTCAGGTTGTGTTAGAGTTGCCGTCTTCTGTTGGAATACACCGCCGTCGTATAAGTGAAATACACTTGAGCACCGCGTTAAACACCAATCCATAAATAAATCAATCAATCCTACTCGCTTAGTAATCTTAAAGACCAGGGAAATGCTAATAAGTCAACAATTTGTTTGTTAATTTGATTGGGGTCTAACGCCGAATTAAAGGTTATTTCCTTTAAATGACAGCGTTCCAACCAAACGGGTGAAGTAAACCAACCTCAACAACACTGACAATAGGACATGAACAGGACCCAAAACAAGATAATACTCGAAAGTTCATGGAAATAAACATCTAATTTAGTATTAGCTTTGATAAATTTCCACATATTCAATGGATACTATTGACACAAACATGTACAAGAAAGAACTAGGCTTACATGAACGGACAAAATACAATAATTCAAGTTTCTGTCACAGTTAGTGTATTGAAAATTCACTGTTACATTATGTGGTCAGTGTATTGAAGATTCACTGTTACAGTATGTGGTCTGTGTATTCCAGATTTGATGTTACATAACGTGGTCAGTATATTCCAGATTTGAGGTTACATTATGTGGTCAGTGTATTCCAAATTTGATGTTACTTTAAGTGGTCAGTGTATTCCAGATTCACTGTATCAGTATTCGATATTCTTGTTAAATATACTAATTCAGTATTTTTGAGTTGACCACATAACAAGGTATACAAATTGTCTATAACAATAAGGGTTAAACTTTGGTGAAAAGCAGACATAGACATATCTGACGAAAAGACGAAATCAAAACCCAAGGCCGGACTTCTCAAACTGATATCCATTAAATCTGGACAGGGTAATTGTTTGAGTAGTACAACAAAGGACTGAGTGACCCTTCCCAATGAGAGTATTAAGGCATTCAGAGGGGTCAGGGAGTGCTTCTTATCTAATGTCACCATGTAAACAAGGATCCATTTACATAGTTAATTCCCTGTCACTAAACAGGCCAAGCTGACTGGCAATAAGCCAACAGGAATTACCATCTAAACGTCTCTTGGCTTTTTTTGACAATGATGATGGTGGGATCATAAGCTGTTAGCTGTTATATGTAAGGAAAAAGAACACACCCTCTTGAGTTGAAAAAGCGAGTTATCTAGACTTATTTCATAGTCCTGTATGATTGACGACACAAACCCAATCTTTGTCAAATATCAACTACTTCCCCTATCCCTTAAAAATACCATTCCATAAATTTATTTTTCAACCAGACTCAACCTATACAGTTTTTCTTCACGAGGCAAACAGACATCCATCAACACATGACAAGATCATTGTCCCTTGATCTCTATAGACCTTATCACAGAACAAATACAACATTTTATACTCTAAAGGACCTTTAAAATGGAATTGTCTGCCCAATGACTTGGAACATTGCCCCACAACTTCTCCTCCAAATTGAAATCTTATCAATTTATTCGCCCAATATCCCATTTAACGCCCAATATCCCATTTAACGATTCTTTAGTCCATGTGTAATATAATTTTAGTTTGATGGATTGGTGTTTAATGTCATACTCAAGAGTATTTCACCTATATGACGACTTTGTGTTGCTAGTGTATGGTGGAAAACCAAGGAGAAACCTCGTAAAAACCACCCACCAAACTCAGCAGCCCCCGGAAAACTTCCCTTATATACATACGGTGCACAGGGCGGGGGGGGGGGATCGAAACCTATTCCGGGTAGAGTGAAGGGGGCTCCGTAGTCCAACGCATAACCATGGAGCCACAAGCTGTTCAGTAATAAAATAAATAAAATAAATAAAATAAATAGAATTGTGGCAGGATTTCTCCTTGCTCGTACAGCCCATTGAATATTTTTCTGACATAAAATAAAAATTCTGATATAATTTATGAACTAATTGAACAACTTGACGAAATCATAATTTACTGAAAACCCCTAATTTTAGGTGCAAATGTGACTTACGGTTATTTCACTTACAGTTCTATGGTGGTGTGCCGGCACAATGGGTGAGGGGAAACCACTCTCAACAGCACAGATGTGACGCCATGGAACAAGGATATGACTCAAAACAGGATAACACAAGAATTCGGCTTTATGATGCCCCTTATCTCACCAGGGCACAGGTAGTTCTTGTCTAACACCCAGGGGTGTTCCCAAACACACATGTATTCAAGTTTTAAACAGGAATACTCTGTGCCAGTCTGAAGCCTACTATATGATCAAAGTATCTTTTTTAAATTTTGGGGAAAACAAATATAAAATCCTATGGCAGGAACTTCATACAGTGACCCATTATAAAATAAACTTTGAAATGTAATGTGCTGTATTAGTTAGTAGATTAGTTTAGCAGATAATGGAACTGTATGATAATTCACAAACGTGATTAAAATCTTCCTTTGTATACACATTGTTACTAATTAATTTATTAGACCCAACAATGTAATTATTGTTGTGCACGCAATTGAAGTATATAGATAGCACCTGTTTCTCAAAATGCCCTGTTTACATAGTATAGTGAGATGCTTAATAGTGTCTAAGTTCTCTCCCCTTGACTAGGTTGTACTCAGGAAAAACCTATACAATCTTATCTAAAGCACAGCAGTTGAAGGCATCATGTTCAAAATTGACACTTCACAAAGGCTTAAAAATTCACATCTCATGTAACTGACAAGACACAGCCTTGAAGTTTAAAATATATAAACGGTTTTGTGAAACTTTAAAATTTCTATTTTAAAAGTGAAACATTATGTACTGGGAAGCAGACCTAACAAAGAGGCTCATAATTATGAAAGTGTGTCTGAAAGCTTAATTACTGGAAATTAAAGGTGGCAAACCAAACAGTTATTGACAATAAATAGTGTTCTCTCAAAAATCATTATTATGCATTTGGTTACTTACTACTACTTCTTGAAAATCATACATTGTAGGCAGTTTGACATAAAACAGCTAACCTTTCCACTGCATGCATAGGGAAAGCACCCTTAAATGGCCAGATTCTAATCAGATTTGTGAGGCATTTGATTTCTTAAAACAGCAGGAAATCCTTAACGGCACATATTTGTGAATATTAACTAGGGACTACAAAATAATACTGATTTAGCATTACCTAATACATTTTTGTAAGATAGATTCTCTGGCAATAACACTAGTCATGATTAGAACTCATTCCCACAAAGTAGAAACTGCAATATACCACCCGTCAAGTCCCCAAAAAGGGCTATTTTTCATTATTACAGAATACAAAATCACATGACTTCTCAAGCAGTGAAACCTAGAGGATTTCCCTTAATTCCATTTCTACATTCATACCTTAAGTGAAAGTTTAAAAATAACAAGAAATCTGAAAACTAAAAATTCTGCCAAAATATTTAAATGAAGAATTTGTCCTAAAATCTGATGTACCGACGTTCCTTGAAGTCAACGGTTATAAACCCTGCTTCTTACAAGATTCAAAATGTTGACTGTTACATACAACTGAAGGGGGTGGGATCAAAAGCTTTGTTGATACATATGAGCAAAAATGGCCGGCACTCTTTACGCTGAAGTCAAATTACGTGCAAACTCAAATCTAGTTAAAATTACGGCAATCAGAATTTGTTGTAAAACCCTAAATTTGGCTGTGTATTTTACTTTAATAGTCCTCTGTATGAGGTCAGGGCAGCATGCTGTGGAGTTTACATGCTGTCACAGTTAGAACTTGAAGAACATTATCTTTCCAACAGAGCTATCACAAGTGAATTCTCATTTCAGGTTTTGATATAATTTTATTTATTTATTAAACTTTCTTTACACAGGGTAGCCTGTTCAATGTTAAACAACTGTTACCATAAATCACCTAAAATTTCGACCATGAAGTTAATAGCTATTTTTAGGACTTTAAAATAATGTCTGGGAGTCAACAGTTTTACAGTTAAAGGAGAATCTGGATTTTACAATAAACTTAAATTTGTTTGTTTACATGCTATAATACTTC
>JAVFBZ010162444.1:0-10958 GCA_032466195.1 Katharina tunicata
TGTTCACTATAATTTGATCAATCGGAACCTTCGGTCCCTCGTCATCAAATAGGAACAACCCCCATTTGACGGACCCTTTATCAAGCAATAAAGGTCAGAAAACTGCACTTTATTTCTTAATTCTAAAACATCTACGTGTTCTTTAACATGCACGAGCTAGGGCAACAACTTACCCGTTATCTGATGCAATAAAGGATAGTTCAGTCTCCTCTGGTGACGTCATACAACCATAGAGAGCCTAGAGGGGTGAGTGGGTATCCAAGCAAACACTAACTATTTTAAACCACTCTCACTTTTTTTTTTTAAATCTCGAAAAAGAAAAGAAAAACGATATTTACATACATTTGTACATTGTTAACTTTTATTTCAAGTATTATTAACAGTGACGTGTTTTAAACATTTTAGAAATAAAACTGGAGTCTTTCCAACTAAAAAAATACTCATCAAACATAGTGCATTTGGCACAGTGAGACGACGTACATTTGACGTCAGTAAGCTCCGCCCATTGACCTTCTGACAAAGGAATGTACACAAAAGCTCCTCTTTACCACAATCTATTTTAATCAGCGCTCTTGTCGCATTTCTATTGGTTATATAATGGTGGATGCATTTTGGCAAACTGTTTCACTATGTGTCAATTTCCAAAGTTAATAGACGCATTCGTTAGTCCATTTAATAGTTATTTAGCGACAGTTGTCACTTGGCAGAACATTGCTACGACAGAGCTTGTACATGTGATAAGGTTCATCGCGTCTGTCAATTCTTTTCAGGTTAATAATTAATTAAATAAATATTATAATATTTAAAGTATAAAAAATATTATTAAATTTGTTTTAGAAGAGAAATAAAGTGCAGTTTTCTCACCTTTATTGTTTGATAAAGTGTCGGCCAAATTGGGGTTGTTCGCTTTAATTTGAAACAGGAACTACCCACATTTGACCGAACCTTTTATCAAGCAATAAAAGTCAGAAAACTGCAATTTATTTCTTAAATAAATGAACATATATTGGACAAAGCTAGAATGTTGTTTAGAGTGCAATTTAGACCTCTGTCATGTATTATAAATAATAGACAATTGAGGTAAGAGAAAAATATTGCAAATTTTCTGTTTTAGTAAAAGATGACCAAATACTAAGGAAAACCAATTAATTAAATCAATTCATCCTGCAGCGATATATTCCAGTTTTTTCCAAGTCGTTTTGTGATTAAATTTCAATCTGAAATCTGTAGGAGGTTAATAATAAGTCTTCGTTGTTAGACTATATTTACAAACTGACATTAGCATTATTTTTTTTCTTCTCGTTTTTCATGATGAAACCGAAAAAGTAACTACTGTCCATTGACATTTCTAATATTAAAAAATACCAGCGGCAGCTAACTCGCGTACATCATACAACCCGTCTAGAGTTGCGTCTCTTCTATTGTTAAACTGAATAGCAGTTCCATTTTGTAACCATCAAGTACCATGTAGCTTTTGGGATAAATAGGAGCCATCTTAATTTGATCGTCCTGTTTTGTGTGCTACTTTTATGAGGATGTGTAAATTTGGTGTCCGCCCGACGACGACCGCATAATTTACGGCGATTTACCGAATATCACTACATAAAATGGTGTTTCTTTATGACCAAGCCGGTTAAATATACCGGCGAAGGTTTTAATCAAATGTAGAAGTTTAAGTACATGTAATTACGACTTGAAATGTGTCAAACTTATTTTAACCTATAATTAGACCGTTTATTGTAATATTATATTTACAAATTTTATCCTAATTCCTGAATTTATTACCAATTTGAGTAGACCATATCAGTGAAAATATCGAAGAGAGGATACACTTTTTCAAAACTTGCCACAACGAAATACTGTTTGCGTGACAAAACTGATGGGTTACTCAAAATCAGAATATTATAGCCGTGGTTACACAGGCATCGAAAAGGTGAACTAAAAAAAGCCAGCTCTGATGCGGATTTTTAGTTCGCCAATTAATGGGGGTTTGGGGTTACACGGTACTTTTTGACAGCCCTGCCAACAAGCGTTGAGGGAATCTTGGCACACTGCCAGCTAGCTTGAGCGAGCGGCTACACAATTGAAAAACATCACGGTATTCTAAGAATGCCAACTGTTTAGCCGCGGTTACACGGCCACCAATTGGTGGGTCTGAGCCGGCTCTGATCCGTATCAGATTTATGGTTGCGTTTACACGGACAAAAAAAGGTGGACTAAATCAGATCCGGATCAGAATAGACCACCTTTTTTGACCCACCGCCGGTGTAAACGCAACAATTAATCTGTTCCCGGTCAGAACGGACTCAGACGCACCAGTGTTTGCTCGCCTAACTGCGAGTGATGTCTTCCTGAATCACAAAAATGTCTGAGGATATAAAGGTTAAAGTAATGAAAGCCAACTTTCCTGATTAGTTTTATCGATTGTTTGTTTTATACTTGATTAACTCAGATTAAATCTTTGTAATTGTCTTTAATTTTGCATCGTGTTCGGACCATGTCTCACCTAATTGCGTTGATGAAATCTAAGTGGTTTTACCCCACATCTACAGTTTTCTGTCTAGTACTTGGTTCCCGCACAGATAACTTTGGCATTGTATGTTGAACTGTCCACATCTTCTTACGAGGCTGGTGCTGATATCAAATAACTTTATATAAAAAGGACTGTGTATCTAAGAAAGATACCAGTAAACTACATACTAACCATAAATTGTCGCGCTCAGTGAGTGGTATTATTTCATTTTACTATCCTAACAAATATTAACTGTATGACGGATTTTTTGTTTGTTCGATTGGGGTTTCACGCCGTACTCAAGGTTATTTCACTTATATGACGGCATGCCAGCCCAATCGGCGAAGGAAACCACCACTAACGACGCTGACAACATGAAGACAGGACAAAACATTTAAAAAACATTAACAAAACCCTTAGCACCAGTGCCCAGGAGGCTCCCACCCAACCACCCACACTGTATGATGCATATTTCCCGACTATTGATTGGTACTTATTTCAAACTGACACTTTGCTCATTTAATATCCCTTAAATTGTTCCTTATTACTATATCAATTTCTTCTTTATGCCCATTGATTTAACGCCTTAGACAAAGATGTTTTTTTTTTTTTAGTTTATTCGAGCTGTCAAAAGTAGTAACTTTATTTCATCCCCAGCGCACAGACAGTAGTTCCACATATCAGTTTGGAGTAAAAAGAATAAGAGAAACAAGCAGGAACATTTTTGTATAGATAATATACTTCGGCTTTATGTGCCATCATAAGTATTACACATATACATTTGTTCTAACAATAACATTTTACCTATATACATGTATGCTAAACTTTTTTTATAGGTCAATATTCGAATCAGGCGGAAAACAGTTAATCCATTTCAATATGAACCGAAAAAAGGCTAAATGCTTTAGTTATTATAGTTTAAATTAAGCCTGATGTCATTTCATTGGTAATGATGCGATACGAGGTTAGTTTCAACATTGTTATTGTCAATATAATTATCATTATTTTCTTATTGACTTTGTAAATCCCCTATCCGCCAACATTTGTACAAAGTATTTCCGTCTTTCGTTACACAAATGATTGCATCGATTAGTTTGTCGGTTGAAGTTTACAACTATATTTAATGAAGGAAATATTACATATGGTAATATTTATATAAAAAATATGTGCAAGTTATTTCAAGAAAATCAAAATCACGCGAACTGTCAGTGTGATTACTTTCCATGATATATTTGTATATATATTTACCCGTTATAATTGTTGGTTTTGTAGTAACCAGTTGCATTTTATCTCACCATTTGTCCCCTTTTTATAACACCTCTTTGTTTGTTACCGGTTTCTCCTTTTGTAGTGTCCATCAAGTACAATACCTGGAGCGACATCAGTTCATTATACTGACAAGTTATTTCTCTAACCTTTTACCGTTGGACGATATGCGTGGGAGATGCATCACGTTTAAGGGAAATGAGCAGATTACCATATCCCCTGGGTGTTCGCGCCAGTAAATAAGCGGATTAAATAGAACCTGTCTAATCTTCTAGCTAAACGCCAAAGACAGCATACTAACCACCCACTAAACGGAGTTAATATGGAGAGACAACCGGTCATTGTTGTTTACAATGAATTGGACGGTCTAATAACTACATTCTTACAAGGATCTTGATTAACCAGAGACAGCTTTGGATGACGGTCATGAGTTTTTCAGGTTGATATTTAACTGTTATCGTTATTGTATATTGATGAACTGAGAATTTTGGACATGTTGAGGACATTTGTCAACGGATAATTAACTTCCATGAATAGGGTTCCATGATGAATAGGGTTTTATGAGCAGGCGACGTCTTGGAAAAGACACTTTCGTATGCATTTTGAAGATATTTTCAAGTCGATCGTATTTTGTTCAACAATGACCGATTCTGTGCGTCAGATATTGGACAACGATGTACAGATATCGTCGATTTCACACCACACGTTCGTAAACCATTTTTCTTCTTGAAGACCAATGCTATGTCTGGAAGTTTTGTTTCCACTTTCATAGTTGTTGTTGAGTTGCTGTTTACTTTCTCTCAAACTTAAATGTTTCTTTGCAGTAGAGAAAGAAATTAAATGCTGAAGTGTTCCTACTCTCATCACTTGGACTGGCACGCCTTAATATAAGCGAAATAGCTTTAAGTGTGCCAGTAAAATTTAATAGTTCAAAGAATACCTTAAGTACGTCGTAAAACAACAACAACAGAAAAACAACATGTATTTAAAGTATTCTAATAGGATTAATTTTATGGTGTAGCTAATGATCTGCTTCTGGCGGTATGTCCGTGGGTAATACTGTCGTTTGGAAATGACCACTTGCATGATTGTATTATTATTTGCCCCCTATTCCGTAATGATACTGTGATATGTTCTTGAAACCTCCCTTTGGTTGTTCATCCATTTCCATACATGGAGCGACATTTTATCTTTCTGATGAAAATAAACTAGCATGTGGTTCCTGTGGTGGAGGGCCAAATTATCATTAAATATACTATTAAAGGTATTTATAATTCCCTCGAATTAGAGATATCTCTAATTCAATTAGTGAGAATTCGTGAGAAATAGTGATATCTGTAGTTGATTAGGGTTAAATCTTACTCAATTAGAAATACCTTTAACTGATTATGGATATCTCAACCAATTATAAATGACAATTGAATATTATTTGGTCGTTAGTTGTTTAGTGTTGGGCGACATATATTGGCGACACCCTGACTTTCAATATGCTAGACCAAATCACGAATGTAGGTTTGGCTCCATATCTTCCAGGCCATCGTATCTATTGGCTAACTGATATAATCTGCTTGACGATGAGTTTTAATAAGGCGTTGATGGAACACAGACAACTTTTGGAAACGCCAATGAAATCGTAGGATTTAGATTTATTTGACCTCTTTATAATGTATAACACGTATTGACACGGGACATGGTGGTGACTTAAATAGGGTTTAAATCACCATCCTGGAAGGACGTTTTGATAACATTTCTTTTATGTTTTCATGTCGATCGTCATCTTTTCAACAATCACCCCAAAAACGATTGTTTTCCACACCATAATTTCTGAAACCATTTAACTTAAAAAATCAATTAAATTTTTGATTTTTTTTTCTCTGTATTTTGAACTGTTGGGTGTAATAAATTATTGTTGTCTAACATATGGTACAAAACAATAAAATATAATTTATGCACCTTTCAAAAAAGCTCATCACACTTCCTTTGCATGAAGTGTTGATAACTTATCAATCTAAGAAAGAACAGAGAAAAATACAAACAAACTTATATTCATAATTTTTCATTATGATAGCGACACGATATTCACATATTTCAAATATTAAAACCTTGAGACGACAAGTCAGCAGCTTAACACCCAAAAGAAGAAAAGGGTTTTCAAATCTAACATTGGAAAATAAGCAAATAAACAAATAAATGGTGGAGCGGAGACTAAAGTCGAAATCATTTTTTTGCAAATTAGTGATGCACGGGACAGGGACACAATTTGTTGAAGAGACAACAGAGTGTTATTAAAGAATACAAATGTACCGGAGATACCCAAGGACATGGTGACGATATCCTCGACAGGAAAATGAAGCGTTTTCTAAAACCGGATGTGACCCGGGGCACGGTGACGGCATCTTTGAAATTCCAACGAAGATGATATAAGAGGTTGGTATCAACATTTCACCTCTATTTATTATCTTCCGAGGCAATGACAGATTATATCGATTTCCGGAAGGAAATGACTTTCGTTGTGTGTGGCAAAACGATTAAAAACGATCTGTGAGGAAAATGGAATGAATATAAAACGTGCAGGTGTTCTGCTTACCTGTTGCTTTGATCGGAAACATGTTGTGATGAGAAACCGACAACCATGACAACTATATACGCGCCTGTCTGCAAGCCTATACATACATACTCTCTTAATGATACACTCTCGGTATTCAGGTTTGTTCGCATTCCTGTCATGAGATCCGAAAAATAAACATCGATCTGCAGAAAAAATATTATTAAATAATCTCACGTTATCCTCCACCTATAATGTGCTTAGAGTTTTATCTTAAGAAGCAATATCAACAATTCTCAATCAACACGTATCGTTAACTCCTCGACCTACAAGTAACCAGATAGATGATTTGTTATGGCGCCTCGTTTTTCGCCATGGGCAAACCTTGTGTTACCTTGTTTCTAGCCATTGGGCTGGTTGTACTGAAACATGCCAATAAAATAATAACCAATGGATATGTAGGAGTCGTCTGCAATCATGTCATCCTTTATCTTTCACATCGTTGACAAAGCGGTCACCATGGAAAAGTAAATACTAATAGTTGAGCGTTCCATAAAAGACTTGACTAGTAAGTTGTATTACATTCAAAAACACCAAATGAGCTTTCGCAGATAAATCTGCTTTATCAAATGCTTTATCAAATGTTCTTTACACATTTGATAAAGCAGATTTATCTGCGGAAGCTCATGTATGTTTTTGAATGTGTTACAATTTACTAGTCTATAAGTGCTACCTTGTTTGTGTGTGTGTTTGTCTTACGTATATATCGATAACTGCTGGTTGCAATATATGAACTAATCGTAAGAATACATAACAAGATGCGTAGCTAGACGATCAGTAGGAGTAAGCAACCCTTTTGAAACTGTTTAGTTTAATCTATCTAGTTTGGACAAACATCACATTCTTAATATCCAGACAACCTTTTCTTATCTCCATGTATTTAGACTGACAGATGAGCTATACCGATGTTTAAGAGAAAAGCTGTCAGATAAACTATTTTGCTGACGAAGAACAATACTATGAAAGAGTCATACAAATGTAATTTAATAACTATATATATTAACGGTACACTTATATCTTACTTTCAATTAAATCTGAACATCTATAACGTTTAAAAGTAGACCTCAAACAAAAGTTTTACGACAATATTTTGCCTTTATAAAACTGCTGGAAAGAAAACATGGGAGAAATTGTATTTATGTTATAAACAACTTAAGTAGCATTCCATGTCAATTTAGAAGAAAGGTTTGTAAAAGGGAAAAGTTTTCATTTTCCGACCCAATGAGGTGACCGTATTTCGAAGTCACGACCTTAAGTCACAACAAACTCCATCCTATGAGATGGAGACAATGGAATATCAACAAACGACTTTTTCATGCCATACAGAGCGTCTTTCATGTCAACGGTTCATGAATGGGTATTTAAGCCATTTGACCATGTATCGATTTCTGAAATGTGTCAGTTTTTATGAATCGATACGACGGTTTGTATAACTTTGTATTTACGTTTATATACATTGTCCCGAAGTAGGCTTTAATATTTGCTATGACATAGCAGGTAGTAGATAATTGATGTAATTATTATTTTAAACATTGAATGTATAGTTGGGCCGGTTGTTCCACCATACATATTATTCTCTTGAGCTAAACCGTTCATTTGAATTTGGTGGCGAGGCCTACTAAAGCAAGTCATTATCTAGCTATTGGAAGTGTCCTCTATTCTAAGAGTCTGTTTTGTTGTGCTCTGTAGGGTGTATCGACATTAAGCCAATATCGGTCAGTGGACTCCTTTTTTTAATTTGTATTCAATACAGAGATTGCTATGATACAATAGGTTCCTTTTCCATATTTGTATATGTATCTGAATGTTAATTCTCATTGCTATGTATATTGCAAGAATGAAGTTCTGGACTTCGCGTCAAAACCGAGGTTCTCTTGGTTTACTTGCTTCTGTGGTAGCGAATATGGGGGTCAACATGACTCGAAATTTATTTATAAATAATTAAGTTGGTCGGAAGGCCGCTAACAAAGGTATGGATATTCTATCTAACTTTGCTAATGAATATTGCTGCTGACAGGTGTCATTGTTGGTTTGTTCTACTTAAAGGTTGGTCATTACATCATGTACTTCATTGAACGAACACAAATTATCAAAAACCAATCATATAAAGATGTATACTATAGAGCGGTCCATCATTGTGTCTTCTGTGGGGATACTTTATGTCTAACAAAAATGTTTTATAATTAGTATTGCATCGATCTAATCAAATACAGGAACTTTGGTTACGTCACTTGTCAATAAATTATTCATATCACAACACAATTAGAGAGAATAGCCCTTCTTGTCTAGATTTTCCAGTAATCAGCAATTCCTTCAATGCCATACAATTCCACCCTCGATTACTGCTTTCCGACAATAAAGGCACATAGCTTACGCATTCACAAAGAACACATATTTTTCTCACAATCGGAAAGTAGTGACATGTTCTTCCGGAAAGTCAGTCGATTCGCACCTTTTGTACACCTTATTCTATCCACACCATTACCATTGAATGACTAGGTACGTCGAATGTAATCGAATAACTGTCGAAGATTATTCTGGCAGGGAAATTCTAAAAATCAGACTTTATGTTAAATGGTTAAATGAATAGCACAATAAAGCTGTCCTAAAGCATATCACGGTCAAATGGTGGCGATTGGAAGACTGTAACGGCGAGTGTCTGCCTTCTCAAATGACATTTTTCAGTATTCTTTGTGTAGAAAGTAACCATTGTTTACTTTTATACTAGTTACCCGTAATGTATAATTTCCTGCTCATGTGACATCAACACAGAGTGACTGAGCTATAAGTTCAATTCACTGAAAAGGTTGTTTGAGTGGCATTTAGAAAGAGGTAGATGAATTAACACAGGTCATTTCTTCTGGATATCAACTTCTGGTTTATTGAAGGACAACGTTTCGATGTAGATACTAACACCGTTTTCAAGTCAAGTCTTGACTTGAAAACGGTGTTAGTATAGCTTCATCAAAACGTTGTCCTTCAATAAACCAGAAGTTGATATCCATAAGAAATGACTTGTGTTAATTCATTAATGTTAATTGAAAAGGGTTGAGCATGCGTTACCGCTTCTCCACACTACATCCTCACGGACAATCAAAGACGATATTAATTCCAGGAAGAGAAGGGAACGGGATTTTGCTGTGTACAAGACTAACCGTGTAGCCCTTGCTATGACACGTATATGTTCCCGTTGATAGCGGGACCTCAATGGTACGAGTGAATGGGCTTTGTCACATTTCTTATTATTCCTATTTGTTTGGTTTGGTAGTCTGAAATGGCCGATGGTTTGGTCAACGAAGAAATTGAAATAACTTGCTTTTTAACAATGAAATATATCTTTATTGAAGAAAATACCCGATATAAACAAATCCAAGGATTTAGTAACAGGTAACTTATGCGTTGGAAAAAACTCAACAAGAATTTTTACATCGCTTGTTTTTTTTTTAAAATTATCTAAAGGTTGTAATATTTCTCCTTATGATTGTGTATACCATGGAGATTACAGAGATGTGCCTTCCTTGGTGATGCTTTTTGTATTTGAAATGGAAAAACAAGCTTTAAAAGTAATATTGCATCGATCTACATGTGCCCCAACATAACAGTGTAATTACTAAACTAAGGTTGCGTCAATGTCATTGAATTATTCAAATAAGGGAAGAGAGAACAGTCCCTTTTGTGTGCGTTCTTTAAGAATCTTCAATGCCTCCAACAATACGCAACTATATAATCGATTTCTGCTTCGGTACAATAAAAAGACAAAGCTAAAGCATACTCACATTCGGAATCGAATGACACACACTTCCGGAGAGTCGATCGATTCATACCCATTAATTGCTTCTTTTACAAGCGTCGAACAATTGCACACAGTTTAATAAATGGCCATGAAGAGCTTGTAGAGAAACGATTTATTTCAATATCCAGAGCTAGCTATTGAGTAACTTTCATCGCCACCCCACCTCACCCCATCGCATTAACCAGAAATGTATTCACTAGAAATGTATGTATGAGTTAATAATTCGAAACTACTACAACACATTGATGTTTCTACTCTGCGTACTTCTATGGAACTACAGATTACTTTGGTTTGTACCCATTTCTATCATTTTAAATAGAAAAAGTAAAAGGCCAACATTTTCCCCTACAATTTGCTGTCTGGTATAAACATAACAAGGCCTTTTAAGCAGGATACAAGGCCTTCAACTTCAACTGCAGCAGTACCATTTAATATTTGTTTGACTTATTACCTTGAGAAGCCTTAGAAAAATCGCGTTTCCATACAAAGTCGTTTATTTTGACTTTCCGGTTTGTTTACATTGGACAGCAGTGTGCGACACATTGTTTTGAAACCTCTGTTAAGAATCTGTAGTACGTGTAAGAATATGTAGTACGTGTAAGGAATCTGCAGTAGGTGTAAGAATATGTAGTACGTGTAAAGAATCTGCAGTACGTGTAAGAATATATAGTACGTGTAAAGAATCTGCAGTAGGTGTAAGAATCTGCAGTAGGTGTAAGAATCTGTAGTACGTGTAAGAATCTGTAGTACGTGTAAGAATCTGTAGTACGTGTAAGAATCTG